>JBBPNE010000459.1:0-20616 GCA_038090735.1 Xerocomellus amylosporus | reverse complement strand
CACTCGTTTCGGGCGCCTCAGGGAGCTGAATGACATCGAGGACGCAATTTCGAGGTACAGGGATGCTGTTGACCTCACCCCTCATGGTGACCCTCACGCGCCCGGCCGTCTTAGCAACCTTGGGAACTGCCTCAAATCTCGTTTCGAGCGCCTCGGGGAACTGAGTGACCTCGAGGACGCGATTTCGATGCTCAAGAATGCTCTTGACCTCACCCCTCATGGTCACCCTGAGAAGCCTCGTCATCTCAACAACCTGGGTAACTGCATCGTCACACATTTTGAGCGCTTCGGGCAGCCGAGTAATCTCGAACAAGCAATTTCCTTGTTTTCGCAAGCTGCCTCAGCCTCCATCGGCCCTATTAGTGCTCGATTTCATGCATCGCAGAAATGGATATCATGTGCTCGGCGTATACGCCATCACTCTCTCCTCCATGCGTATTCTGTTGCCATTACCCTCTTTCCTCAACTCGCATGGATTGGCCTTTCTCTTAAACACCGTTACTATGAGCTCACGCAAGGTGTCGATGTGGTGCGGGAGGCTGCTGCTGCTGCTTTGGACTCGGGACTACCGGAAACTGCTGTTGAGTGGCTCGAGCAGGGACGCTCGATCGTTTGGAGGGAGCTTTTTCAGCTTCGCAGCTCCTACGAAGAGCTGTCGTCTGCTCATCCAGATCACGCCCATAGACTCCGGGAACTGTCTGCTGCATTAGAGCATGCTGGTGCCGCTCGCGAAAAACCCTGGTCTGCACTCTGGGAACAGACTCCAAGTGCAGCGCATCTTGTGACAGAGTCCTTGCGAGAGGCTGACAGACACCGTGCGCTCGCGATCCAACGGGATAAACTGATCCATGAGATTCGAAGCTTTCCAGGTTTCGAGCAATTCCTCCTTCACAAAGAGTTCCCCCAACTCCGAGCTTCAGCACACTCCGGACCGGTGGTCATACTCAACGCTGCAGAAGGCCACTGCGATGCGTTGATAGTTCTTGCTGACGTGAATCATGTGATTCATGTCCCGCTTCCCGATTTCACTTTCAAGAGATCCGTGGTTCTTCAGAAAACGCTGGAGAAATTGCTTGGTCACGCCCGTGTCATGCGCTGCGACGATAGGGAGGGGAAAATTGCATCACGGGGCCACGTTAGCTGGGAGCCACTCTTGTCCACATTATGGAACGGCGTCGTCAAGCCAGTCCTGGATGCCTTGGCCTTCTCAGTACGTCATGTCGTGCCACTTGAATTCATACCGTTCACCTTTCTCTGCGCAGACTCCTGGGGATCTACCGCGCATTTTTTGGTGCCCGACTGGCCCTTTTGTGTTTCTTCCTATTCATGGAGCTGGTTTCTATGACGCCCAGCATTCGCAACCCGGGCACAGAGTATCCGATTTTGTCGTCTCGTCATACGTCCCCACTCTCAGTATTCTTGCGTCGTCACCCAATCCCGGCACTGCACCTCGTGGCGATCTCCGCCTCCTTGCTGTCCGGCAACCACCCTCGGATGGCCTATTTCGACTTCCAGGTGTGGCCACCGAGTTGGAACACATCAAGGCGGTAATCAGGAATTCACCTTGGCCACGCACCACCCTCCTGGAATCATCTGTCGGAACGGTCGAGGAAGTACTTGCCCTGATGAAGGAGGCAGACTGGGTCCATTTCGCATGCCACGGAATGCAAGATGCCACAAGTCCGACCACGAGCGGTCTTTGTCTCGCCGACCGACGCCGCTTGAAGATATCTGACATCGTGGCGCTCTCACGTCCCCACGGAGGGCTCGCCTTTCTTTCCGCATGTCAGACGGCGATGGGCGAGGAGCGTCTGTCCGACGAGGCCGTCCATATCGCTGCGGGAATGTTGTTTGCGGGTTACGGGGGCGTCGTTGGTACGATGTGGTCGATCAGCGATAAGCTCGCGCCTGGCGTGGCGAGGGACGTGTACGAGCAACTGATTCGGAACGGCACGAGGCCGGATTATCGGGCGGCTGCACGGGCACTGCACGGCGCTATTGGGCGTCTTCGGGATGGTGGTAGGGCGTCGTTCGTCGCGTGGCTTCCGTTCATCCACGTAGGTCTTTGAACATTCGGGTCCGTCTGTGTGTCTTCTACCGTCCCCGACGACCTTGTGGCCGGGCTACTTTGAATGTTCTCTTGAATCAATGCTGTCATCACCCTCTTGGATTGGGGGTCGGGGTCTGCGATGCCTGATCACTTGGTGTACCGACGAACCGCCCGACGGGCGTGCAGGAACGTACGCCTCGCACCCATGGATGATGATTTATGGCGAACTGGGCCACACAGGGTGGCAGTAGGCTCGTCGGGCAGTCAAATCTCGTCCGAGTCACCATGTGCGAGTACGCGCGGCGACCACGATCAACGGGTTTCGAGTGCACAGAAAGTTGACGCACATGGACCGTACGTGTATGTCCAGCCCAGCCAACCAGCGCGGTGCGTAGGACCCACGGGGTTAGTCCCAATTAATTTCCCGACGGAGGTCGATACCGGCTGGCGGCATGCTACGCCATGAAGCTTTGAAGAGTGGCGAGAGTCGAGACAGCCGTCGATCGCCAGAATTACCCGCGTATTTTTGCATCATGACGCATGATATCGCCACCACAGAGAAAATGGCGCGACAAGCGACGGCACGCAGGTAGATATATACTGAACGACATACAACAGAATTGATAAAAGCAAAGCTCACAAACGACGTCATGATCGTGAAAAAACCTCTTACACCTACCTCTCCTCCATTAAACGTAAGGGTCATCGAGCAAAAAAACAACAACAACAGAAACGGAAACAACGGGGCGCCAGCGCCATGCCTACCTCCCAAAGGGCGGCGGCAAAAGGCCAAAAAGAAAGGACCGCTCGCATCTCAGAACTCCTCCCCATCTACCCGCACCGGTTCCAGATAGCTCTCGGGAACGAGCGCGTGTACACCCATGTCCTTGAGTCCATTGTTGACCACGACCGCCCAGCCGACGCCGCCCCCTCTCCCGATCACCCGTACGAGCTGGTCTTCCTCCAGTTTCATCTCCGCCGTGCCTTCGGGCTCAAAGGCGTACAAGGCGCGATAAAGCCCGGGAAGCAACGGTGGTTCGGCTTCGACGTCAACCTCGCCTTGGCCTTCCTCGTCCGAAATCGTCTCGCTTTCCTCGTCAATGTCCATATCCTCGTCCTCGTCCTCGCCGCCGAAATTGCGGTCCAAGTCACCGCGGCTCGGGAACCCAGTGGCGGCCGTGCCGCTCGCTCTTCCGGACCCCCAGGCACGGCCGAATCCCCACTTGAACTCGTCCCATCCGTTGGACCCATCATCATCGAGCACGTCTTCCAACATCCGCTGCACCACGTCGATGTTCATCCTTTCATCCTCTCCCTCGTCGACATCCTCGTAGCCGTCGTCGTCATTGTCGCCCTCGCTCGAGCAAGTAGGTGTGGATTTAGAAGACGAAACGAGGCGGCGGGCGAGGACTGCGGGTCGATTCGCACGTGGGACGTGGGGACCCTGGCCTGAGAACCGCGAATCGGACGGTGGGAATCCATAATCTCGGATCTGGATCAGCACGGGGTGTGTTGGCGTCGTCGTTGCTGTGGTTTGTATGGACGTCGGCGTTGGTTCGGCTGGGGTGGGGTCGGAAACGGGAGCAAGGTTGGATCGTCGGTCGTGGGGATGGCGGGGGAGGCTGGCGGTGGTCGTCGTCGAGGTTGGCGTGGTGGGTTGGACGGATCCAGACGCGGGGCGAGACCCTGCACCAGAGACGGATCGTGAATGCTGGACACCCGAGACAGGGCGAGAGGACGCGGAAACGCTCATACTCGATACAGGCCTCGAGGACGTCCGCGAGAGACCGGATTGCCGACGCGAGACAGCGGGGGATGGGGGTGCGGGACGGGAGGACGTGAGCGATGTCACGGAGTGGTGTGTGGGATATGAGCAGGGTAGAGAGAGTTGGGGATCGGAGGCAGAGGGATGCGGATCGCGCGAGGGCTGGGGTGCAAGCGAGGGATCGGGGGAGGAAGGATCCTGGAATAGGAGTACGCGCCAGATGGAGCGTGGCATGTTCAGTATGGAGACGATAAAGCGGGGCACGAACGGGCGAAGGAAGCTCAGAGGAGCAAGGGCACGTGTGTCAAGGAGACTTACCACGCCGTTGGGGGAGGTGGAGGGGGTGCCGACGCCGTTGGTGGTGGGGGTCGTGCTGCCGTTGCAGGTGGAGGATCTGCGCCTGTCTGGCACGGCGTCGTCAACGTCCCTTTTCGACATTTTTCGGGGCAGGGAAGCGCGGCGGACGGCGAACTCGTGCGGCCCAGGGACGGGAGGGGGTATAAATGAGGAGCCGGGGGAGGGAAATGGCTGGGAGGGGTCTGGCGCGGGGTCGGAGGCGTAGGACAGCCAGGTAGCAAACGACATACCAGTGCAACTCGACATTTCTTTTTCCTTCTCAAGCCATCGCGCAGTTGCCAGAGTGACCAACGAGTTAAAATTAATCAAACCCAAATCCGTGCATTGTTTGACCCTGTTTGTATCTACACCCGCCACTTGGCCGCCTCGCTCAACGACGCCCGACGCTCCAGCGACGCCGCCCGCTTCAGCTCCGACGATATCGTGCCCCGTCGCACCCCCTCCCACTCCCTCGGTCCAGGCGTCGGCGATGCGGCGCTCTTTCTGCGGATCCGGATCTTCACTGTCCGTACGGGCACACTGTTCGCCACATTGTTGACCTCGACGGAGGCATAGAACACGTCGTGATGCTTCGTGGGCTGCTCGCTCGCACGTGTACGTCGACGCCGCGAGTGTTCGATGAGCATCCGCTGCACCTGTTCGCGGAGCGCGTCGCTCGTGCCACCCGCTCTGAATCCCCCGCTGAGCCGTCCGAGTCCGTCGAATCGTCCTCCGTCGCCCTTTTCGACGCCCCCGAGACCGAGACCGATGGGTGCGTCGCTACCCCTCAGAACGAGACCGCGCTCTGCCACCGTCGGTGCGGAGATTTCGGGCGTGTTGTGTGGGACCAGGAGAAATTCGGCAGAGTCGTCTGCGTGTACCGAGTATGGAGGCGGTGGCTGGAACGCGTGCGTGTCCACGATGGGTGCGAACGGGATGGGTGCGACGCCCAGGAAGGCGCGGCGGTGGCTCCGTGTCCTGGGTTTGTTGGGCACCGGGAGACGCGATTTGGCAAAGGAGAGGAACTTGTTACCGAGCATGTGTCCGACGGGCGCGATGATCCGCGAAGATCGTTTCTGGGGGCTGATGCTCATGACGATGGCGAAGCCTTGGTCTTACCAGATGCTTTATACCATTCATCAGGGGGCTGACCAGGAGGCTGACCACCTTATCATAATCGTGTTTCAAACTCCGCAAACATCCCAATGACACGCCGTCACGGACCGGCTTCGTTTGATCGATAACAACGCCATCACGACAAGTTCCCCAACGTGCCCGACATGTTCCAGCGGCGAGCTGCTGTTGACACGTAAATCCACCGCCGTGTCTATCCCCGTATAAATTGAATCTCCGATTGAATTTAACCTATAAAACGTCCCTGAAATTTTCCGTTTCAGGTGGCTAAAATGCCCACCTCGTCCAAACAATTTCTTGACCCTTCTGAAGCTCTCGCTCACCTCCGGACGTACCCCAGATCAGATGGGCTCTCCGTCCAGGAGCTCATGGACTCTCAGGTCCAAGGCGGCCTCACCTACAACGACTTCTTGGTCCTCCCAGGAAAGATTGACTTTCCAGCGTCCGATGTCATCACAGAGACCAGAATCACCCGCAACGTCGTCTTGAAGACCCCTTTCCTGAGTAGTCCGATGGATACCGTCACAGAAACAGAGATGGCAATCAGTCTCGCCCTCCTGGGCGGTATCGGTGTCATCCATCACAACCAGTCCCCGGCCTCGCAGGCAGCCATGGTTCGCGCTGTAAAAAGGCACGAAAACGGCTTCATCACCGATCCTGTCTTGCTCTCCCCTAACCATACCGTCGCTGATGTATTGGACATCAAAGTCCGTCTTGGGTTCTGTGGGATTCCTATCACGGGTATGTTTGGCTTCTGTTTCGTGTCGATATGTGATGTATACACTATTTATAACAACCTTCGTTCTTCCGAGTAACGGATTCGATCTGTGATCTGCGGAATTGTGGCCTTTGTTCTGATACCAGCAGTTCTACCCTTGTTATGGCTCCTGACATTTGTTTTTCTTTCATTCAGACACTGGTTCCCTGGGAGGAAAACTCGTCGGTATCGTTACCGGACGCGACGTCCAGTTCGAGTCTCCATCCACCTCTCTTCACGAAGTCATGACCACCAACCTCGTCACCGCACCTCAAGGCGTCACCCTCAACGAAGCCAACATCATCCTCCGCACCTCCAAAAAGGGAAAACTCCCCATCGTGGACGACCAAGGCCGACTCACCTCCCTCCTCGCCCGTTCGGATCTGTTGAAGAACCAAAACTACCCCCTCGCGAGCAAGGACCTCGAGAGCAAGCAGCTCTACGCCGCCGCCGCGGTCGGCACCCGGCCCAACGACAGAGATCGTCTCCGAGAGCTCGTCGAGGCCGGTCTTGACATCGTCGTGCTCGATTCGTCGCAGGGCAATTCGGTCTTCCAATCCGACATGCTCCACTGGATCAAGGAGACGTTCCCAAAACTCGAGGTGATCGCGGGCAACGTCGTCACGCGCGAGCAAGCGGCCAACCTCATCGCCGCCGGCGCGGACGGTCTGCGCGTCGGCATGGGCAGCGGGTCGATTTGCATCACGCAGGAAGTCATGGCCGTCGGACGGCCCCAGGCGACGGCCGTGTACGCCGTGGCCGAGTTTGCAAACAAGTTTGGCGTCCCTGTCATCGCGGACGGTGGGATCGGGAACGTGGGGCACATCGTCAAGGCGTTGGCGTTGGGTGCGAGCGCGGTCATGATGGGCGGTTTGTTGGCGGGCACGTCCGAGGCCCCCGGGGAGTACTTTTACCACGACGGGAAGCGCGTCAAGGCGTATCGGGGCATGGGCAGTCTGGAGGCGATGGAGGCGGGGAAATCGGGCATCCCGGGTAAAGTCAACGGGAGATCTGGGTCGACGAAACACGCCCCGCAGCCGGCGAGCGCACCGCACGAGAACGCAGCGACGACGCGGTATTTCTCCGAGGCGTCGGCGGTCAAGGTGGCGCAGGGGGTATCTGGGGACGTGCAGGACAAGGGCAGCGTCAAGGCGTTTCTCCCGTATTTGCACGTGGGGGTGCAGCACAGTCTGCAGGATATCGGGGTGAGGAGCGTGGACGAGCTGAAGGAGGGGGTGAGGGCGGGTCGGGTCAGGTTCGAGTTGAGGACGGCGAGTGCGCAGGTCGAGGGGGGCGTACATGGGTTGAATTCGTGCGTCTTTTTTTTTCTGCCTTGTGGCGATGGACTGATTTGGGTGATAGGTACACGAAGAGGTTGTATGCTTGAGCGGGCGTGGCGATATATCCCTTGCTTCCCTTCACAGCGTGGATCCCACATGAATGTGATTGTTTTTTTTACTGTAAAGTCAATGGAAGGATATCGATATCCTGTATTACACGACTTTCACTTCGGGGTTCACGTTGAACAGATCGACGACGGGCGTGTGGTCTTATCAAGCCGGGCATGTATAGTACACGTTCTACTTTGCAACTGTTGGGCTTCACCTTTTGATCCTAGCACACCTTCGGCATGATGGTGATGCTCGCCATCGTTGGTCCCGTGGCATACATACTATCTACACAGCCTCTGTGACAGGAACATTCGACGAGTACTGGGATTGCTGAGTAAATATCAGTTGGAAGTTGCATGTCAGCTCTTCGATCGCTTGTGGGCTCCAAGTTGTGCCGTCGTCCGATTCCTCCGAAACCGAAAGCACAGCCTGGGCCCTGCGGTGATGCGTTAAATCCCCAAGCTCCCGACGGCAGAATGATGCAAGAACTATCTCCCAACTCCCAACTTTCCGTCTCCCTGTAGTCGACACGCAGGTGAGCACGCACGGTTTATTATCCCTTCTCAGAGCTGTGGCGCTGACCACGTGTCGAATGACCTCTCGTCATTGTCGCTTCAACTCATCACTCGACAGCATCCATCATGCCAGGAAATGCGACGTACTCTCATGGCCACCACGAGTCTGTCCTCCGCTCCCATTCCTGGCGAACAGCCCAGAACTCTGCCGCCTACCTTCTCAAGTATCTCCAACCCACCATGCACATCCTTGATATCGGCTGTGGGCCGGGGACGATCACGGCCTCGTTTGCGCGTCTCGTTCCCCAGGGTCACGTCACCGGGATCGACTACGTCCCAGCAGACTCGGACGTACTCGCCAAGGCGCGCCAACACGCCGCCGAACAGGGGATCACCAACATCGCCTTTGCGCACGGGGACATTTGCAACTTGGAGGACATCCCCGACGCCACGTACGACGTCGTCCACTGCCACCAGGTTCTCCAGCACCTCGTGGATCCCGTCAGGGCTCTGAAGGAGATGCGGCGGGTAGCCAAGCCAGGCGGACTCGTCGCCGCGCGCGAGGCGGATTCGAAGGCGTTCGCGTGGTACCCAGAGACGGAGACGATGGAGGCGTGGATGCGGGTGTATCGGGACGTCGCGCGTGCGAATCGGACAGAGCCGGACGCGGGTCGGAGGTTGGTCGCGTGGGCGCTCGAGGTTGGGTTTGCGAGGGGCGCGATCGATGCGACGGTGGGGGCGTGGTGTTATAGTACGCCAGAGGAGCGGGCGTGGTTTGGTGGGATGTGGGCGGACCGGACCGTGAATTCGACGTTTGCGACGCATGCGCTCGAAAAGGGGCTCGCTGATCGGGAGGAGCTGGAGAATATAGCGACACATTGGCGGGAGTGGGCGGCGAGGGAGGATGGGTGGTTCGCGCTGATGCACGGGGAGATCGTGTGTCGTGTGTAGACGCGTCCCGCTGTTAACATGGCTGGTCTCGTGTAAATGTACTATGATCTGGGGTGTCTGTGGATAAACTTTTCCATCAGTGGGATGAAAAATTGGTACCTACCTTGGCCTTCCTGGCATTGTGCCTAGCACGTACCAATTAAATAGACAAACCGGTAGGCAACATACAGGTTGGAGGACAGGGACTGAGCGTCCGTGGACTCGCGTCTACTAGGTTCAAAGTATGGCTCACGTGACCGCATGATCGACGCGTGCGTGTCTTCTCCCACTTGCGCTTTTACCACCAACACCGCCGAATGCGTATACTCTCACTGCCCGCGTCCGACGTGCCAACACTGGCCTTGCTTCGACATGACACAAAGAAATCAGATTCTACGGTCAACGAAGAACCAGAGACTTCGAGTGCTAGAACTCTCAGCATTGCTGTGACTTCCACAGTGCCAACTGTGGTGCTCGACACCAACGTTGTGAGCGATAACATGGCAGCCAGGCTCTGCACCAGCTTCCTAGGTCATGTTTTATTTCTCAAGAACCAAGTCCCATTGTCAGTGCCGTCTCTTGCTTTCTTATCGGTCTCCGCGTGGTGACATTCGATTGACAGTCCCATCGTCCAGCTGGCCATAATGCCAACGAGTGATGTGAGTGCATTTCACTTTTAAAGATCGTCCCGTATGGATCCAAAGTTACCCTAGAATGCGACTCGTGCTGCCAAGAAACGTCAAGAGTTGTTGAACTCGTTCGATACCCTTGCCTCGCATCTGTACACGACCTTCATCGCGCTCTCGACCGCGCTGGCGCTTCGAGGTACCCCTGAGAAAGCGGAAGCGGGGAAGGAAGCGGCTCTAGTGCATCATCAGAAACATGGTGTAGCCAGAGCCTTCTTCGCTGTTGCGCTCGGTCCAACTGTGGGGACAGCCAAGTCGCGCGTGATTGTGGGCATCGACGGACTGGAAACAAAAGTGTGGGGATTCCGGGACGACAACATTCCCAATAAAACACGTGATGTGTCAAAAGAAGAAAACGGTGACCCTTTGGAGAGTGCAAGCGACACGGACGACGAAGAAAGTGAAAGTGACGAAAGCGAAGGCAGCAGCGAGGAAGAAGAAGAGGAGGATGCCTCTGGGTCCGATGGTGAACCGCCGTCCAGAAGTCCATCTCCGGCGCTTTCGCCTGACTCTGACTCTTCATCGACGTCACCATTGAACGCGCCTGAAAAGCCCCCCTTGCCACGGGCCGAGGACCCGGAAACTGTGCGAGCTGCAGAACGCTTGCTTTCGCGTACGCTCGCGAGTGCGTGCGCAGAAGACGATGGTCAAGGGTTAGCTGCTGAGATGGGTACGCCAAAGCCATACCAGCCTCATCATTGATTCTCTCTGACTGCCTGCTAGCTCCAACGCAGATACACGTCCTACTCAGGGCGCCGCGGCGTTTTGACCACCCTTCCTGGATACCGCGCCAGAACCTGTGTACGTCTTTGGACAGTTACCTTGCAGATTTCCTTGTGGAGTCAGGGCAGGCACCCGCTTCCTGTGATGTCACCACGAAAAAACGAACAAAGGCGAGCAAGGTACAGGGCGTATGGATCAAATCTCGAGGAGGCAGCACACAGATCGAGGGTTCCGAAGAAGACTTGGCTGAAGAGGATGAGTTGATATGGTGGAGTTGGGATGGAAAGCTGGCCGGGTTTACAGATTGGTGATGGACCTTGAAGTTTGAGAATTTCCCTCTGTGTAATGTTAAGAAGATGCACTTTTGTATAATTACCACTCTCCCCCGGCCCCAGCCAACTTGCATGTAGCGTTTCCAGCTTCGACATTACATTTGACGGGACATGACCAGAGTAAGTTGATTGATTCCCGCTACCGATAGTGGGTATTGGCAATATTTCTCGGACGCAACGTTGTGCTGTGTTAGGACAAGCCCTGCGGCTGCCGCCTCTTGAATTTGTCTTGAATACTGCGCATTGGCCCTCTCGTCTTGCCAGGTATCTTTCGATGAAGCTTTACCCTATTAATTCCCCAGGAACTCAGCGTCCACCCTTCTCGAATCGACGTCCCGACAGTCGGCCGTTGACCGCTGTCATGCCCCACTCACCTTCTAACATTGATCTTGGGCCCATCGGTTTTGTGAGAGTACCTGTAGGTCTCCTGAGAGCTCTGCTCCTGACATCGTGCACTCACGTTGGTTTGACAGCCTGAGAGTAGACGACTGTTGGATGACAGGTCGATTGTCCCTACCGAAACCTGTCCCGATCAAACCATCGGTGCCGCGGCAGCGCTACCGAACGAGCAGCTTGAACATGTGGCACGTCCTCCTGCAGGACAAGAAGTTCCGCACGTCACGGTCGAAGCCGTTCGGCTCCAAGAGCTCCTCCAACGCCGCTCCCCCGTGACAAGCCTCCCTCCCGAAATATTAGCTTACATCTTTGAGCTTTACGTGTCTCGCTTGTTTGGGTTGGCGCCCGACGGCGTCCCTGTGCAAGGACCGTTTACCCTCGCACAAGTCTGCACCCTTTGGAGAGCGGTCGTGGAATCAGACCCTCACCTTTGGACGTCTATCCACTTTTATTTTCCAGAATCGCACCAAAGCCGCGAGGAAGATGTGCCGAGGGTCAAACCTGTGTTTGATTTACACTTGAAACGATCGGGCATGCTGCCGATCTCACTCACCTTCACCGATCATCGCATTCACCATCCCGCCACGAAAGATCTCGTTTCTTTACTTGTCGATCAACTCCGAACGCATGCGCGGCGTTGGAAGTGTATCTCACTTCACCTGTCGTGTGGTTATTTCCCCCTCCTCTTCACGTTCACGTCCTGCGACTTGTCCTCTCTAGAACATCTCTACATTGTCGGCGACGTCGTTGTCACGCGACCCACCACGTTCCCCCTGAACTTGGAGTCCGCCACGAACCTCAAATCGTTTACTTATAGTGGACCAGGGCCCTCGGTGGAAGATGGTATTCAGCTCCATTGGGAAAGCCTTGCGGAAGTGTCGTTTGAATTTGCCCCACATCGTGGGACGAGCTTTACGTTATCTCGGCAATTCAGGCACCTCGCCCAGTGTCAAAACATATCCACTTGCTCCCTGGGCATCGATCGAACATGGCGTCTACACGATGGCCAAACCATCACTTTACCCTGTCTCCAAACGCTCCGCGTCCGTCGACTCTCCCCCGGCGCTCACGCAAGGAGCGCGATCGAGCCTCTCATCCTACCTCGACTCCAAACACTCGAAATCGACGCATCCGTCCTCGTGATTTCGAATGAACACTGGCACGACCGCAGCTTTTCGGACCTCTTGACGCGCTCCGGGTGTACCCTCCTCCATCTCTCCATCCAAGACGTCGATTTCCCAAACGACGAGCTCGTGCGCTGTCTCGCACTCTCACCCGCGCTCACGTCGCTCCGTTTCATCCCTTGTCCGCGATCACAGAATATAAGTGATGTCATCCGCAAGATGGACGTCTCCACTCTGACGGGCGGTCAGACTCGGACTCAGGGGCGTAGACAGAGACGCGTCGCAGATTCTGGTCCGCTTATACCGAAATTACGCGAGATCACGTTGGCGAGCTCGGTAGAGGGATATCTGGACTTGATGATGGCCATGTTTCGTTCGCGCACAGGTTCCCGTGCTCGTGCTGCGCAGGTAGCCGCACTCCGACGTGCCAAGGTGGTCTTTTTTGATTTGTGGCATGATACGGACGTGGATCGGGTCCGTGTTCCGGGAGCTCGGTCGGGGAGAGTTGCGAGCTTCCGGGAGGACCTGGCACGGTGGATGTCTGAGAACAGGAACGAGAACGGGCAAGAGGATGAGGATTGGTACAAGCTGGAGGCGTCGGTGGTCATAGATTCGCCGTACCTCGCCGAGTACATCAATGTTGGGTAGGGTTCGCAATCTCTTCGTAGCTACACACCCAGGTCTCGCAGGCTGTACAGTGTCAATGTTAATCTTGTACTATAGGTCCCAAAAATTTCCGCGGTTTCGTCGGAAGGGGGTGGAAGGGCTTGGCTTAATGAAATTGATCCGATCCAACGCTCATACCAACCCTACCAGTAGGGTACGCAGTGGCCGAACTTAAACGCGTGAGAAGGCATCTTTTGGTGGCACATACTTGACATTGGGACCTGAAACAGGCTACTTTTTCGGTAGTACTGACATGAAATGCCGGCAAAAAGCGGTCGGCGTGGAGTAGAGGAGGTGCCAGTTTGTATTTGGGTACCTGCTGGTACCTACACACATGGTCGATTTTAAAACGACTATGGGGATCGAGAGAACTACCGTCGGGCGGGTTCAAGTTGGACTAATGGGACAGACGTCAAGGTGGGTGTGTGGAGAAAAAAATCAAGATTATTGAATACTAGTGAGTCAGCTTGCACGAAAAGATCTAGCCGAGTCGGCGGGCAGAAGTTGGTGCCGGTAAGTAAGCAACCCATCCGATTTGCATCCGATGGCACGTAAAGAGCCCTGCGAAGAGCGGGGAAACGCACGCCAGGCGGTATTTTAAAGCCGGCGCTCAGCGTTCGCGTTCAATTTCAATTGCTATCGTTGAACTTCCTCGTGTCAAACTAGTAGTAGGTTGAGCGATCATGTTGTCTTCCGAGTCCCACTCAGCGGTGAACGTACCGGGCCAGCATGGTCACAGTATTGCACGAGATCGCGCGCCGCCGGTGAGTGTCTTTGCTTGTTGTAGTGTTGGTTGGGTGTTTGTGTTGAAGTGTTGAGTTCCGTCGGTTTTTCCAGCGTCTCCCGCCGCTGAGAAAAAGTGCTCACCCAAGTGACGTTGATTACGACCGCCAGGGCACACGCTCTCAACTGGCACATCTACTGCGTTCACCAGAGCATCGTGGCAGCGATGCTCGTCGCGAACCACTACCCACTGCAAGAGAGGTTGTACATGTCAAAAAGGCACCGACAAGCCTGCAAAGGTGTGCAGTACTAGTACATCGTTTGCCGCCCGAGATACTCGGTACCATATTTAAAGACTGTCTCGACGAGCAGACGCCCTCTCGCGCCGTGCTGTCGGAGCCCCCGCTTCTTCTCGGCCGTATTTGCAGTCATTGGCGCTCCGTTACCCACAGCACTCCTCGACTCTGGACCTCTCTCTCCCTGAGATTTTTCGAAACCAACATCGATCGATCGCGCGACGGTATCAAAGTCGCCACCGCCGTCGAAACATGGCTTCACAGATCCCACCCTACCCCGCTCTCCATCGCCTTCACCGACAACCGCATCTTTCAAAAAGACACCGAAGATGTCGTCGTTTGGTTGCTCTCCTGCATCCGCATGCATGCACCCCGATGGAAAGCCATCCATCTCAAGTTTTCCTCGGATTACTTTCTCCAGCTAGACGTGCTCTCCTCATGTGCCTTTACCTCCCTCAGTTCATTTTCCGTGCATGTCGATCACATGGGCTGGCGTCGTAGTCTTCTCTCGCTCCGCTTCGATCTCGCCCAGGCGAGTCGACTCACCTCGCTGGCGTATACAGGGCCAGACCATGTCATCCGGGAAGACATCCTCGTCGACTGGGCACGCCTCACGTCGGTGGCGCTCTCGTACGACCTGCACGAAGCAGGAGGCGAGAGTGCAACTCTCCCGCGTCATTTTTCGACGTTGGCACTATGTCGGAACCTCACGGAGCTCTCGATCGGGTTGAGCACCACACTGGGGCAGAATTTTCATCAGTTAGATGGGATGGCACAGGGGCCGACGGTGATCCCGATGATTGAGTTGCCGAGGTTGCATACGCTCCGCGTACGACGGCTGAGTCGGAGCGCGCATGCATGTGCACTCGTCGATGCACTGCGACTTCCGCAGCTCTCGACGCTGCACATCGATAGTGCCGTCGTCATCAGCTGGGATGGCGCTCGATCGCACCCGGACGCACACCCACCTCTACTGCAGGTCCATACACAAACCCACTGGTGGCATGCTCACCACTTTTCTTCCCTCCTTGATCGCTCTGGATGCCGCCTCCACACACTTCACATCCGGGACGTCGACATGTCGCCTCTGGAGCTCGCGCGTCTGCTCACGTCCCCGAGTACCTCGCCCACGTTGTCCACGTTTACGTTTGAGCCTTGTCCGAGGGCGTATCCTATTTCGGATGTGCTTGCACATTTCGTTTCCGTGTCCGCTTCTGGGTCTATGCCCGCACCGAGTCCCAGTCCAAGTCCCAGTTCAAGTCCGAGTCCGACTTCCATCCCAAGTCCCCGCTCGCCCTCGTTCCCCTCCCTCACCCAACTCCGCCTCGGCTGCGCTCACGAAAGCCACCTCGACCCGCTAGCTAACCTAATCGAGTCCCGGATGGGCGACCGCGCAATACAAGCCGGTGTCCGCCCCCTCGCGGTGTTCGAACTCGTCTTTTACGACTTTGTGTATAGTCACGGTCAGGGACGGCAGCCGGGGCGCAAGGTGTGCTTCGATGCGTTTAGAGAGCGGGTGTTGAGGTGTGCGCGCGAGGGCGGGGTGGATGTGGACATACGCGTAGAGAGGCCGTACGAGCCAGTGTATCTCTCGGTGCCTTGACGGGGTCGATGAAGAACTGGGGGCGATGCGGTGAGAGTCGGCGCCGCTGCTCTGGTCCGATATGTGCTATCGTCTTCTTCTCTTGTCCTCGGTTGCTTTTCTTGCATACATTTGGCCTGCGTGGAGATTATATATTTTGGTATTTAGTAGGCACCATGGACCTCGCTTATGGATGCAGCCCTTATTTACGTGACGGCTCAGGAGAATCTCCCAGTCCGAGCGCAATCGTAATCGGGAGCCTAAGGGCATGCAACGAACGCCGGGGACAGATCCGAAGCAAACATATTGAGGTCTCAATCCAGCGCCCGTTGTTGATGGTGATCGGTCACGTGCCAAGACTCGCAGATTGGTAGCATCGTCATGCCAAGTGGTCCAGGCGTTCTTCCTTAGTATGTAACTCTTCTATGTGTGCCGCTCCGATTCCAGAATAAACCATGCGTGAGCACGTCGAATGTTCTGCTCGATCAGGATCAGGTTGTATCTTCCACATGAGGTGGATCATCCGTGCGACAATAATCAATGTAGACATGCCGCTGCATCGCCGAGGAAACATGGTTACGTGTGATCGCACCACCGTCTTAGTGGAGAACCTTGAACCCTTCAACTTCTAGCAGCACGCCGTCCAAACGAGCGGTTACGAGCTATGGATCCGGCGCGTCGTACTCTTGTTGTGGATGTCGTTTAGTGTGTCGTTAGCACTCGGCAGAATCCCAAGCACATTTTGGACACCTACCAAGAGGTGTCGTGCAAAGACAACCGCAGTGTTCATATCTAAACACCCGTGAGGGGAAAGGTGCATGTACTGGGTATTCAAAGCCATACATTGCTTCGCAAAAATGAACAGTTTTCTTGTCCTCTACTTCGTAGCACGTTGCGGGATCCGTTTGATCCATTTGAAGCCACCATGCCACGTCATCGTGAGTTCAATGTAGAAGACTTGGTGCACTGGAACGTTGTTTTGATCTCAAATATACCAGTACACCAAGGCAGCACAAACGACAGCAGACAATGTTCTTGTCCGTAGTTCACCGGCCAGACGTACGCAGAGATGGATCACGTTTGAGTCGAGACCATGCATGTGGTCTTGGTTTGTTTGCACAACTGGCACTGAATGAAACAGAATCGGGGATCGTATTGATGGACGCTTCAAACGAGGATCAGCGGGTGCAACTGAGTGATATTACCACGAGAGGAAGCTACCTTGGGATTCGGCACGTCGCAGGACACGGATATGCCCCTCGTGGACTAGTTGCACGTCGGAGAGCTTACGTGGCTAGAAAGAGCCTAACTCTTTAGAATGAACGTGTACAAAGCCTGCCAAAGTAGTTGACCGAGGCTCACCTAACGTGGACTAAAGCGGCGCAGAGATGGACGGTTCGCGTCAGATTGAATAATCACCTTTTGTTTCGTCAGGGTCAAGTTAATACCTCGAACGAAAGTACATACCAATGCGTGCAACATGTACACCCAGGCTTCAAGAGAAGAACTTGCATGATTTCCCGCAGAAATGCTGGTGTTCAACACATCTACGAACGTAACCGAGCTGCCAGCAGACAAGCACCACCGCGCGTCGAGTTCATGCTAGAAGACACTGAGCAAGGCAAAGTATAGCAAGCCTAGTGATCCCCATTTCTCATCAGCGAGACTCGCGTCAAATAAACGAAACAAGACCAGACGGACCGAAACTGCAGTATTACCGGAGAAAACACTCGGCTCGCCCGTAGAAGGTGTACATGGAATGAACAACGAATCGTTGTACCAAAATGCCAGTTGATCGAGGTCCCCAGCGTCTGGAACCCGCGCGCGTTGTCAAACAGGAAAATAGTCTTGAGCATGATGGTGACATAGTAAGCGAACTCGCACAAATTACTGCAGCCGCGTCGGAGTTGATACGCGGCTTTTGTACACGATCAATTGAACGCGACATTGCTCCCTCCGTCCACGAATGCAATCGCAGACATGGCCGTGTTTTCACTGGTGACAAGACGTCCAATGCGGTATCAATCCCCTACCAGCGAACATGGAGGTCACGGTCATAGAGTTCACGCAAGCTGATGATGAATTGCGTGCGGCGCCGCTCTGTGATGTACATGATTAGTGCTTCGCCATGGATCCAAGCACAGCGACGCAACAACATCCTCGCCATGAAACAGCCATTAGCCGTATCGAGAACGCCTCCCCGGTGGATTATGATCCCCTGAGACTCGCGTCATCATGACGAAACCATCAATTACCTCCACCACGAACCCATTCAATGTTTACGACGAGCGCTCTTCGTGCAACGCACGGTCCTCTGCGTCGCCTGAAGACCATCCGCATCGTTTCGTCACTGGAGTTAACGAAGTGGCTTCAACTTTCCTCGGCGTCCATCCTGGGCGAATAGACATTCCTGGTACAAGCACCCTGTCCCTTATCACGGCGCGCTGGACATCCGAATCGGGCATCGATCTTCGTTCTCGAGGGAGACCTTCCTTTCTTCTGGGACGTACACTTGGGAGCAGACTGTACCTTGTCGGTTGTAAAAAGATACCGAGCTCATCCACATTGTCAGCTAGCACTTCTTTGTCTGCGTTCCAGTTCTGCTTGGGTTGCGGGCCAACAGCACCCACTCTCCGAGTTTGGGTGTTACTAAAACGCTGCAGCTCCGCTTGCCCCATTGCGCTCCGCGTCGAAAGGCAACCTTGCGGATAGCTCGACCAATGAACGAGACATTGTTCGAGTACACCGACCATGGGTTGGTGCTGCGCATGATGGAAACCCTCGAATGCCCCGGTTCATACCTCCGCGACGTGCGATTATGACGCTCAGCCATTTCCTTCGTGAAAGCATATATCATATACAGTGTAGTAGCCCCCGAGGAATGCGAACAATGTGCTGATTTCCACGATAGCCCCGTCGTATCGGTCCCGAGAGTATTCGCAGCACAGAACCAAACCACACGGGTGGCCAGAGGACAAGTTCCCTTGAAACGATCTTTACACTTTGTACACCGAGCACAGAAGACGAGGCGTATGCATAGGTAAAATAAATATCCGAGTCACCATTCAAAGTATGTACTATCATCCTTCCCCGGATTCTACGCAAAGCCCCCGCTCAAACCTGATGCGTACCATCTCCCCGCGGTTCGACTCGAATCGCCTTGGATTCATCATCTTCGTTTCCCTCCACCACCTCAGACCCATCTCCTAATACTTCAAGTCGAATCGCCTCCGAATCATCCTCCTCACCCTCCACCGCCTGTCCCTGTCCCGGCGCGACAGTTGCGAATGCAATCGCAGACACGACCACGTTTTCGCTGGCAATGAGTTGCGACAACACACCAAATCCGGTGTCGATCCCTTGGCAGCGAGCACGGAGATCACGGTCATAAAGCTCTCGTACGCCGATGATGAACCGAGCCATTATGGGGCATAGAGATATGGAAAAAAATGTGAACATGAACAACCACCATATACTGTCGATGCCAGGTATGCCTTCAAGTAAAATATTGATATTGTAAACCACATTCCTAGAGGTTCAGGGGAAGATATCCAATTAGTTAGCCACCCTGCAAGCACATGGGGGTAAGATGAGGAAGAGAATGTGATGGTAATGAATGGAAATGAATGAATGGGAAAGGGGAGACATACACAAGGAAATAGAGAATTCCATCTCTCACAAGTTGTTGCATGTATCTGTTAGGCTGCCACTGCTTGGTTGCTTTGTACATCTTAACTGACTGCTTCAAGGTTTGGAAGACAGCAAGAATTAAGAGTGTAGCACTGAGAACAAATTGCAAGGTTGCATCACAGAAGAAAGTTTGTGGGCTGCCAGTGATAGGTTCATAGCAAAAGGAGAAACGAAGGACTTGCACAACTGCAGCTAGAGAAAAGGATGTGATGAAGGGCCACCTGCATGAGATTGCAGTTTAGCTTGCATTTTAATGCACAACATACCTTGGAGATATGTATTGGGGTTATCATAGATGCCTTTAAAAATGAAGGAAACTATAACCTGCGGCACATAAATGAACAATAGGGTATAAAGGATCCATTTGGATAGATTCCACATTGCATACACTCGCAGGATCATCACCACTATAATGGAAATTATGATTGAGGAAATCCAATAAGAGAGTATAGAAACTCACAATTAGCAGCAGCAATGAATATTAACTGCCCCCAGTTAGCTACCAGATAAATTCCAGTACCTTCACAATATTCATGCCTTGTACAGATATTGCAGAGAGCATTAAATTGGTGTGCTTACACCTATGGAACTGTTATTAATACACCTGACAATTAATATTTAAATGCATACAACTACCAAAAGACAATTATTAACAATGGATAAGGTGCAAAGCAGAAAGCTCACTTTCACAGGACCAGGGACAAAGGAACTACCATCTGTGAATGTATCCCATCAGTCCAATCAATCTCCAGCACAATTCAAAACATACAAAGGGCACCAAGACTTGAACATATATTCATTGTTAGCTATGTAATTAAACATCCATTAGAGCACTAGTAGACTTACATGACTGAAGAAAGACCAAGATATCGGACCTACAGCATCATCAATTTATAACAAGATGACCCCTGAGCCTTGATAGTACACACCAGAACAAATATTGTGGAAACCCATGTCCAGGGTCTGTGCTGCAAGTCTGTAAGAGACTTGGTCCTTCCTTGATAATTGTCGTTTCCTTACCCAAACATAGTGTACCTTGAAACATTGTCAGCCAACGAATAAGATGTAGAAAGATAACTAACATACCTCTCTTGAAAAGGTGAGGACTGCAGTGGTAGAATTACGATGGTTATTTCAGTTCGAGAACGACAAGAAGATGCACGAAAAGCACTGCTCACCATAATCATATATGATAACAGTGACAACCATAACTGTGTTGGTTTATAAATTAATCATCGATGATAGGTGTGAACAACCATACGGGATACACAGTCATTCACCTGGAGAAGCTCCAAAACAGACAAGTCGGAAGACATGTCAGGGTACACTGGCAAGGATAATGTTTGACTGCTTAATGGCAATCAAAGACTGAGAGTCGAGGAGAGGGAAGTTGGCCCGCTCAAACGGAGGGCAACGTTAATGGGTGGGGTACAACGAGGGATAGACAGTGAGAAACATCGTCACTTCAAACTCCGTCCAACACGACAGTCTCACAAACATATACGGACTGTCTGAGCCTC
>JBBPNE010000458.1:0-20623 GCA_038090735.1 Xerocomellus amylosporus | reverse complement strand
CTAAACATATCGAAATTCCGGAACACTTCATCCGAGAATGCGTCCATGATGGGAAAATCAAGTTATACTATGTTCCCACCACCGAACAGGTTGCAGATACCTTTACAAAGAATCTGACCTGGCAGCGTTTTGAAGAAAATCGTAGGAAGTTACGGATTATCCCATATTCCTTAACAGCATGAACAGCGAGGTGGAGTGTTGAAGTTCTCATATTTCACTATTGACTTTCGTTCGCTTTTCATGCATTAGATAGTCAGTCACACGATAAGTATTCCTCTGTGACTTTATTGCTCTATTTGGTTCTTTACATAACCATTCTAGACCTGTGACGTCATACTTCTTCAGATCTTCCATGACGTCACATGACATCATTATCACGCCATATCGCACCATTATGATGCCATAGCACACCATTCTTGCTCATGGCTTATCTCATTCATTCTTTATGGATAGATTACGCCCTTTATGGCATTTATCCCACTACAAGGACAAACAGTCCTTTACGTATAAATACGCGGGTCTTACACCCCAATATAGAAGAAGTTCTCTCGCACCCCAAAGCGTGATAACTTTCTAGCAAGACTTACTTGCAAATACTCTCAGCTCTAAGTGAGTTGCTTCCTACTCACTGGGTATCTCCCATACGCTGTTGTCTCTGCACCAATTGGAAAGTAGCGCTTCCAATACAGTATATCGGTCACTCATACCAGCCATGGCCTAGCAGCCCGAGTGATGCTCGGGACCACCGCCTTTCAAGTTCTACTGAAACGTACCAGCCCACTAGGTGCTTGAACCACCACAGACCACCTTCGCCCCTTCCCAGTGTGGCCCCAGTTGCAAAGCCCTGCGCTCGTCATGACAATCGATGCCAAATCTCTCCAGCCCCACACGACCCCATGAATCCACTCCGGCTCTTTCAGATTTTGACCGACTTGAGCAGAAGTTGAGCGACGGTACGCCACCTGCACTAGGAGCAGATGCTCTGACCCGGAGCTTGCGAGGCGCCAGCATCGACTCGCACGAGGCTGTTGGAGAGCTGAAATTGGGTATGCGAATCGACTACTGCAGGCTAGACCACTGTTAACGTTACTATCGCCCGTGTTGCTGCTGTCGTGACTCCTACGCATCAGCGAAGTGTGACAACATACTGAAAGAACTTCAACGATTACATGCTTCACCAGGCTGCGGCACTGCCTGCGCAAATTTGGTATACTTGTTTACCTTGAATCAGCTGAGCAATTGTGTACTTATGCACGGATCATTGCCCTATGGCAGACGACGTTCGAAGGTATCAATACTCATGAATATGCGTACATCAAGCGAAAACTCGAGGATAAATTTGAATGGATTACGAGGTAAGTTTATATTGTACGTCAACTTATACCAGCAGCAGTTCTGACCCATCCCCATCTAGTCGGCCTACTTATTTCCGCGACATTCAAAAGCTCGTCGTCACGATGCCAAGCAAGTCCATGAAGCACCGCTTACACAAATGGGCTTTATGATGGAGTCCACAGTTGCCTCCATGCCCCTTCGATGCGGAGACTACCGGGTCGCGATCAGATACCATCGCAACACGCTCGTCCGAGGAGATAGCGGCAATTCCATTCCTGATATTCATCTCACCATATCAGCTGGGGGTGGGGGAGATCCCTACCTCCAAATTCCTCGCAAAATCTTATCTGTCGAATGCGCGTTCACGGAGACGGAAGTGCGCGCGAAAGAGAAGTTGAATCTCATCCATGATCACCCGGATGCACTCGCGGCTATAATGATCAACATCAGAGAGATCAGACATGCCCTTCCGCCTGCGACATCGTCCGTTGCAGAAGTACATGCCACCAGCAAGCTAGCACTTGAGAATGCCTGGCTACCCCTCCGTGATGGCAATAACTCTCTACCGGCCATCTATGACGGCGTTAAATTACTCGGCATCGAATCTGTTGAGATCAGTATTTGGGTCCGCGACTCAAACTCGGACAAGCCGATTGGCCTCAAAAATTACAATAGCAGCATATATGCTGAAGGGGTAAGTCTTTCTGCATTGTTCTCAACCGTCACTCACTCCTGACATGCAGACTCTCCACCCCCGTCGATCAACTCGAGCAGTTGACTGCCTGCTTGAGCAAACGATGCTCGCAATAAAATCACTTGCTTTAACCTATGCTGAAAGCATCGTTCTCCCCTCTTCTCAATCGAACACCGTGACGCCCTCGAACCCCCCTACACAAATTATCATGACCGCGGAAGAGCAGATGATCCAGAATTGGTTGAAGATGATTCGTGACTGGTCCCCACCGAAACTGTTGTTTGATTGGGACGAGGTTTTCGATGTTCTCAAAGAAGCAACGATAGGGATTGCAAGATCCCGCTGCACCACATGGCATGATGCTCTCCCAAAACGTCCCTTAATGTCATCCGATGATGATTCCGGTCCCGCTGATGTCATTCATCGCCCATCCAAACGTTCTGCGTCTCGCCAGCACACTGATACCCAGCGGGCCCGACGCGTGGAATGGAAAACAACACCGAGTCAGACCGCGGCCGTGATACAAGTAAGTCCAAAAAATTATTTCTAATAGCCTCGTTCCGACTCTACTTTAGCCTGCAGAAGTGTGTCCTCTGTCTCTTGTACAATGTATGTCGTTCTTGTGTCTCGCTATTGTGGGAGAGCAAATACTATTGTGCCTGCCTTAGTGCAAAAACCACTCAACGTCTGACTGTGCTCCAGAGCGACCACACATTTTATCTCTTTTTCTAGAAGTACCAGGGTTAGCCTAATGGGTTATCGCGTCAGCACCAGACCCTCCGGCGCAGAGAAGGAGATTAGTAGAACCGCGTGGAGGAGCTCACGAAGAAAAAGGGAGTGAAGATGGCACAGATCGCGCTGGCCTGGGTTGGCCAAAAGGTGGCGAGCCCCATCGTGGGTGTCAGCTCCATCAAGCGGCTCAAGGAGAGCATCGTGAGCGACATCGCGTTGACGCCGGAGGAAGTGACCTATCTCGAAGAGCCGTACGTGTGCTCCTTTGTCTCGACCGTGCCGCTGTTTGTTGACCCTTGCGCACAGATATGTCCTAAAGCCTGTTCGCCGTCACCGCTAAAGACGCGGTGGACGTAGACGTATACCTGTGTAGTTGCAGCAACGTTGAACGAATTCATGTCCGGATTCGAAAAAGAGAGCTTGAATTATGCAAACATAGAGTCCTAGGAATACAGATAGCGAGGAGAACCAACACAAACGCCTTTCACGTGGCCGGGTCTTGCAACACAGCAAGAAGATACCGATCGTCTGCATCACGCGCGTCAGGCACTCCGACCACGCACGGTGAACACAAAACACACCTGGCGAAATCATCAACTCGTGTCGTTTCGTCCTAATTCTCATGAACCGAATATGATCCTAAAAACAACACGTCGTGATCGAGATGACGGGAACACGACTTGGAGAAGATAGGAACACGCACCCCATCGTTCTCTTCGCCGCTGACCTCCTGTAATCCCCCCTGAACGCTCTCCACGATCCGCCCGATCACGCTCGCATACTTTCTTCCGTGCTCGCCTTCGAACACGATGCCCGAGTGGCGGATGATGGACGCCTGGTCGCCGCGCGAAAGGAGGAGGTAGCCAAGGACGGAACGATGGGAGGACAGGAGTGCGAGGGTTTGTTCGAGTTCGGGAGGCATGGGCGTG
This sequence comes from Xerocomellus amylosporus, assembly GCA_038090735.1. Lineage (NCBI taxonomy): Eukaryota > Fungi > Basidiomycota > Agaricomycetes > Boletales > Boletaceae > Xerocomellus > Xerocomellus amylosporus. Next base: position 16,933 of record JBBPNE010000458.1, on the reverse strand, counting down.
TGTCCGTGTGTGGTGTGCATCCCCGAAGACGAGGGGAAGGAGGAGGATCGCTCGGGCGAGGCGGGGGCTTCTGCGATAGAGGTGCTCATGGTGGGCGATATGCTTTGCGTAGCCTGTGCAAAGAGGGTTCAGGGTGTGGAGTCAAACTCAGGGTGCGCGACGGATGGGTGTGCCGCTAACGCTTGACGCATTACCGAAATTGGAAAATTCCTCGGATTACAGACGTAGCACTGTTATTTGTGTAGATATCAACGACGATTCCGACTCTGCCCAGCACCGACACCCTGAGCAACATCCCTCGTGCCCTGCATCTTCACCTCATCCTCGTCCAACCCCGCCTCTGCCAAAATCTTTTCCACCTCGTTCAATATCGGTTCGTATTCCGCTAACGAGGTGCGTGAGACGACGACCGAGAAACGCAATCCAACCGACTCACCGTATCGCTCCTCTGCGAGCCCAAATCCGTCCCGTCGTAATTGCTTTCCACGATTATCGTTCGCATGGTCTTGGTGGGCTTTTTGCGCCCAGTATTCGCCTGTGCCTAGACGTCAGTCTCGGTCAGAGATGGAACATGTGGAGAGAACGCACGTGAGCACACGTAGAACACGGCCAGTGTCTCTCCTGGCGCAGGCATACTAATCACGTCTTCCGCTGAACGTGTCGCATCTTTGGTAGAGACACCCATGAACGCCGTCGCTTGGGCGCGTAGGTCCTCCTAGCGTGGTACGAGTGAGCCAGGATTATCTGGAGAGGGGGAGCGCCCTTTGGCGTACCTGCTTCCCTGCTTCGGCTCCTTCTGTTTCTGTTTCTGCTTTCGCGTCCACATCGGGACGTTCTGGTGCCTCCTCACTCTCCTCCGCCTCCCGTCTCTTTCCTTTTTTCTCTTTCCCCTTTTCCTTTGCTTTCCGCTTCTTCTCTCTCTCATCCTCCGAATCTGTCTCTCCTCGACTATCTTCATCTTCATCTTCATCGTCGTCATCACTCCCTTCGTATCCACTCCCCCCTTCCTCGTCACTGCTCTCCTCCGCTTCGGTCGGAATGACAATCCCACTCGGCTTGAGACACACGAACCGCTCCAGTTTATCCAACTGGAGCGCATAAAAATCGTCCAGCGTGTATTCGCGCGTGCCAAGTTCGAAGATGCCACCATAGCTAGACGGTTCCCAGAGCGTTAGGGTCCATACGAGACCAGGGAAGGATAAGGCGTACATGTACAGCGTGTTGCGAAGCACCGCAAGCATGGCGTTGTAGCGCGGCATCGGCTTCATCAAGTTTGGGTCGTCCGGGTCGTCCTCGTCCTCGCGCTTGGGTTCCGGAACGGGTCATGTCGCCAGTCCCGCCCATTCGCACACCAGAAAACACGCGCACGAGTCGTTCCAAAACACGCTCTCCAATCCTTCTTCTCCCCGCTCTTCGTCCGTTACCCCTCCAAACATGACCCCCATCCCCTTGGCCGACCAGAGTGCCATCGTACACCCCGCCCGCGCTGTTGGCGTGTGCGTCGACGATGCGGTCTTGCGTTTTTCCCATTTTAACGCGAGGGGGGTCGGAAGGGACGGATCGAGGGTCATCCTGGATTGCCTATCAGTGCACACGCGTAGGTGACTGAGTGAATCGAGACGCACTTGAGGAACCAAGTGTCATCGAGGATGACGCCGACGGGATGTTTCCCCTTGGCATATTCCTTGCAGTAACCACCTGTCGGATGAAACGTGAGTCATTGTTCGATCGTATATTCTGCAAGAACGGACCATGCAGAACAATGCCGTCAGGTGTGGGCAAAAAGGAGTAGCCACTGCGAGGACTAGTCATGCCACTTTCAGCGGCGTCAGGTGCGGATGTTGGAGGGCACGTACGAGGGCTTTCGTTCCGACTCTTTAAACTCAATTTGACGCCATTTGTACTCTTGGGTGTCGAATATCCACGTATCGCTGAGGTACTGGGCTAATAAGCAAGTCCACGCACTGAGCAGAAGGCGTGAGCAGAATGTCATGCACTCACTTCGATACCCAGGATCATAAAATCCACCAAACAAGACAATGAAATGTTTCCACATGGCCATCCTGTTCGCGTTCAAAGCCGTAGCTCAGCGACACCGCGCACAAGGTATGGAATCCCCAACCTACCGATGACCCGACCGTGCGCTCGGTCGGACCTTTGTTTCGATTCTTTCCCAGGAATGCGTTGGAATGTCGAAAACCCAAAAATCACGATAGTGGTGAAAGCTGTTTTGATACAAGGAAGAAGATTCGCCTCCTACGGCAATCTCCATCAACAACGTGCGAGGTGTGTGAATGACATGACCGCACCAAAGAGATAGAGTTTGCCGCCTGCGGCGGGAGACGCGACGATGCTGTGTGCAGAGCGGGGACCCGGGCAGGTTTGGGAAACGAATTTTCGCCATTCATCCTGTACGGCATTCGATGGGACATCAACTTGGATCGTTCTGAGACGCACCTTGTCGGGAGAGTAGCGAAAGACGTCATTGTAAGAGTACTGAGTGGAGGGTTAGGAAGAATGGCAGGGGGTGAACACGATACGCACTGCTTTTCCGTTGTTGCTAAAATACTCGCGTCCGATGGACCAAAGGTGATTTCCGTTTGGACACGGGGTCAGAGTGGCATTTGCACGTCTGCCAGGAGGGCCTTGGACAAGTTCTTCGGTGACGGTATGTGCTGCCTCCCATTCTTGTCTCATCTACTGGAAATACGACATGGATGGTGATCAGCAACGGGGATGGTGGATGGCAAGATGGAGATCCGGATCAGAAAACACCTTGTCGAGGATATCTTGGAGATCTTGATCGTCATCGTCTCGTTGTGATTGTGTGGCTTTCTTCTTTTCTTTGCGAGCAGTCTTTTGGGCTGCTTTTTTTTTCTTGTGGGCCTTTGCAGCGGCCTTTTTGGCTGATGCTGCGCCGGGTTTATCCTTGGGCATTACCTTGCTTGCAAGGTTTCAGTGGTGGCTCACTACTGTTTGTGTCTATTTGTGTCACATAGGTAAGTGAACAGCCACGTGGCAATTTTTTCGCAAATGACGTAGGCATTTGCGGAAAAATTGCCACGTGGGGGCACAGCCATGGTTCTGCGCTGTGCCGGGCGTGCCAGTGCGGGCCAGTGCCAGTGGACTCTAGTAAGAGGGATGGCCACTGCCAGTGGCACTCGGCGCGGAAGACGTCGGCTCCTGTGAGGGATCCGTCACCATCGCAGATGACATGGGCGTCGATGTCTTCTCAGATGAGCCCGTTGTCAACTTGAAAGTAGTACTGAAAAAATTCTGGACAATTGACATGCGGCCTAGTAGTACTAGTACTAGGCTCGGATGGAGGCGATGCAACTTGCCCAATGACCACTACCATGTCCTCACCCCCACATACCGGTTTACAAAAAGCTGTACAAAGTCCCCCACAGGGACAAGCCCAAATCAATCATCCTCCCGACGATCCCTCACTGGCACCAGCACCGCCGATCGTCCCGCTCTGCCCCATCCCTGTTACCCCTGCCGCCACCGTCGCCACTACCAATCTGAGCGCATCGCTCGGGCTGATCTCCAGACTGCCACCGTCGGCTCACCACGGCCCAATTTGTAAAGCCCAAGGGTTTTCCGTAGTGGTTCCCTGGTATGCCATGACCAACGGGAACGCCGTGAGATGGATACACCAACCCGTCCTCGTGTGGGCCATCATTTTTGCATGTGTGCGAGCATGGCACGTTCGCCCTCACATTCGGACATGGACTGAGGCCAGAAGTGGTTGAACTCGGTGGGCAAACTCCTGCTGTTGCATTTGATTGAAGGGACAGGAGGTGTCAGGAACTTCAACATGAGAGAGTCGATTGGGTTGATTTAAGACAAACGGACTGCCATCGTGATCGTGATCGGGCACGATTAGTGCACCGTTGGCGTCATGGTGAGAGCAGATAGGTGTGTACGAGTGACATGACGACCAGATGTTAGGGCAGCGAGATCGTCTGGGTCGATATTAATCCTGGGTCGCCCACAACCATTCTCTTCTACCATGGCCCCAAGCACCGGAATAACCGGTGGGATATCGGGAACCTCGGATGACACAATCACTGCATTATCAAGTGACTCGATCATGCGAGCAACACGAAAGGATATTTTCGTGATCATTAAGTGGGAACAAATGAAGATGCTGGCAATCAATTAGAAACCATTGCAGTATTGTGTCTAAACGTACTTGTTGAATATGTGTTAAAAATTGTAAACACATGCGCTTCTGCTCATTCAGGCGAGCTGCGTCTCCGAGTTGAGTCCGGAGGGTTCTTGTGACCTGGGTCCCTAGCTCTCGAAATGCTGTGTGTATGTTGTGCAGAACAGGCCACGGCCTGGGATCTTGTTCCAACGACATGGCGCAAGTGGGGGATCACCACGAGTACTAGTAGCACTAGTAGCTGAAGCGGTTATACCTCGGACATACTCACTATGACCAGACTATCACACGGACACAAGCACCTGCAGCGCAAGCGTGGCTGCGGCACGAAACGGACAGCTGACTAGTTGATAGTACCTTTGCACGCGATCGATAACAGGTACTCTCGTCGCTATGTTTCTCTTTATTTAATCATATATGATCGTCTGGCACGTCCCCGACTGGTTTTTCACCAACCCCCCAACTCACAACCCGCCCCGCATCGCCTCCACACTCTCAAATGTCACCTCCCCTCGCTGATCAAATGTATGCACCGGCGCAGTACACTCGAACGGCGCCGGCGCCTTGGGGGCACAATGCACTGGCCGCACCCCATAGTCTACAACGAAAAACGGTTTGCTGGGCTGTGAAGGTGTTTGGAGGAGAATGGCGTTGGTCGAGTCGAGCAAGACGTCGTGGTCAAAGTAGTTGAATGGAGTCAGGAAGAAGCTGTAGGATGGTTCGGGTTCAGACTCGGTCAAAAAAAAGAGCATTGGAGTCCTGCTTCTCACAGACGCGGTGCTTACCTCGACGTAGCGGTGTTGGTCCGGGTGTTGGGCGCATCCTCGGATTGTGGCTGCGAGATCGTCCAGTTAGGTTCGTTGAGGAGAAAACGGTGGGATCTTACGAGGTGGTGCGTCCTGACATTGACCCAAGCGACCAAATCTTCCTGTGTGATATTCTCCCCGTCGAAAAACCTGTGAAAGTCGACCGGCGGCCCACTGGGCATGTTAAAGTTCCAGACGCTGCTCGACGACGGTTCCGTTTCCTTGCGACGAGACACGGCGAGATTGTAGCGTGCCCAGTTGGCGTTCTTGAGGACGCGCTTGGAGCCCACGACGGTCTGCGCTGATAGTCAGCATCTACTCAAAGAAGATCGTGCGCACCCATGCCCAAAGTTCTCAGAAGTTCAATCGAAGTCCTCGATGATGCATATCTGCAAATCTGGATGTATTTCACCCAAAAGAGAAAATACAGCACCTGAACTTCTAAACGAAACGCGAAAGTCAAAACGAACGGATCGACGAAAGACGAAAGACGAAAGATAAAAGCACTCACAGATACTTCGCATGATGGGTGCATTAATCATGAAGCAACCCCGGCGAGACACTCGGTGTGAAACGACAGCCACATTATGAAACCTCTCACGCTGGAGGAAACTTATGTCCGCTCCCGCCCCTCATACCGTAGCTCAGACGGGTTGGCAAAGTGTTTCGCATCAACGAATTCGAATTCATGATGCCTTCCTCATGCCAGCACATCCGATACAACCCACCATGCGAATCCCGCAAGCCCAGGTCGAAAACAAGGTATGTTCGCCGTTCTTGCTCAAGGCAATGACGGACGGTGCGGAAAACGTGAGTGTAGTGATGAGTTGCTTAGCCAACGTCGCATGGCCGTCACCCATCTCCAATCCATGTACAGATGGATTCAGTGCACTGGGCACCCACTGACCCGCATGCCGTTTCGACGATCTATCATTCACCCCCTAAAGTGCAAATATTTGGTCAATATCACCCAGAAATTGAACATGTTTTGCGTACGAGAGGCCGAAGATCGCTCCGCTCATTCTCAGTTACCTACCACTGGTTCCCGCCCGAGCCGAGGCGGACGAAGACTGTGGCTTGCTTCGCTCTCTTTGACTGGAACATTGGCGTCAGCGATGAATATACTCATTATAAGCGCCTAGTGACACAACGGATCATCAGATGGGATCTGAAGAATCCCGAGTTTGCGCATCTCTTTGCGTGCCATACGACTGTCGGAGACGAAGAGAGTCCGGGTGAGGTGATCCATCTTGCGCCGGCGATGCAGTTCGTAACTTCCGTTCTGTGATCGGAATGATGTGGGCAGCGGACATGCCCTATCAGAACAAGAAGACGGTGGGACGTGCCCGCGTTGACAAACGACCGGGTGAGAAAGGGCTACATCTGCGTGCCGAGCGAGCAGTGGTACCACCGGCGGCGTCGATGTGAGACATATACGTGTGTACGTGTTCATGATGCATGCCACAATGAGTGTGGGGGCCACTGCGTGCGGAGTGCTGGAGAAGAATGACGATCCAGACCCCATGTTCGGAATCCACTTCATGTTCGAGAGGAACCCTTCATAGTCCCGCATGAGTCTGTTGAGACGCCACGAGGGCCCGTCGCCAATGAGCGACTCTACAATGTGAGTGAGGAGCGGCGACGGCGGTCGACGGACTTACCGTCTGTACTCGGCATGGGTGCTGTCGGTGACCCCTTCCGAGGCTTCGAGCAGCATAGCTTGCAGTTGAGCAAACTGGGGGGTCGAGTCCTGCTCTGCATTCAGGTCGTCAGAGACGTCTTGACAGCCGAGGGGAGATCCTGTGGTCAAGGAGGCCATAGCCTCGTGCAGCCCCGGCAGGGCGAGCGGATTGAAACCATTCGAGTCGGAAGATTAATCATCCGCGGTCCTGGCGGCTGTCATGGTCATAGTAAAGTTGAGAGCGATGTGGGCGTCATGGTGTTGGTCGAAGATGCACGAAAAACCTATTTGAAATCAGTACACGAGCAAGCACAGCGGGAACAAGCGCGAGGCACTCAATAAAGGGTCTCCGAAGTCCGGACGGAGGAGGGAAAGGCACGACGAGCAAAGTAACGTGTTGTATGTACTGAGTATGCGACGCGGAGCCGTCACGCGAAGCTCAGATCGTCTCTCATCATGTAGCAGACTGTCTCTCGCTCCCTACAAAACCGTCTTTGTTCATGCCAGAGACACCGCGGCCTCAAATCACGATTGGTCCATACTTTCGTTCGCCCAGGCAAAAAGACAGTCTTGTGCAGCGTGACAGGGAGGTGCTGGAACTGTGGAACACGTCAGCATTCGGAGGACGAGGCTGTGACTTCGAAGGGAACGAACATCGAAGCCTTCAAGGGAGCAGCGGCGTCCCGTGCCGTCACGAAACTCCATACGTACTTGCCCGCTCTACGACCTGTCACTCAGATTGGGTGCTTAGGGTCGACGAACATGCACCTACCCTTCAGCGTGTCTTTCTCAGACAACTCCGACGACGGGGGGCCGCCTGACACTCGAAGCCCGGTAGGGGTCCAAGCAGGACAACTCGAATGCGGAGCACGCCCCCCTCCGAGTTTCGGGACAGTAGGGGAGCTTGAAGGCGCCGATGCGGAAGCTTCGAGATCTGCAGGAGATCTTTGACCGATTTGAGGCAGCACCACCGACCAACCGTGTTCCGTTTGAGACCCCACCCGAGCCCACCGTCCCTGACGACCGCTTAAGAACGTGTTAGCGACCCAGTGTCCGATCGTGTCCTTCATTCATCGATATCCATCCTCCACGTCGGACCGTCCCTCCATCCCTACTCGCTTTTAGGAGCAACTCATTTTGCTCCTCAACGACACGCCAAGCGTCAGCGAGTTCACGTCTTGATAATTTCTTCTGGGGATGCGTTGTCATCACCTGGTAGAAGTGAATGATTTGAAGCACAAACATGAACAACTTGGATGTACCTGGGTCCTCCTGAGCATATACGCCCCTCTCTTCGCGTGTCTCTCCCTCGGCTTTGGAAAGCTGGACACCAGATTTTGCTACGTCACGAGCCTAAGGGAAAGTAGTAGAAGACCACTGCACGGACAGATAGTTTACTCATATTCACCAAGTAGGACGAGGGAAGGACATCTACCCAGTCGCGTCTGGAAACTTTCTTGTTTCCGCAGGCTGCGAGGTCGTGGTCGTGTGAGATGACAAGAGAACAGACCTGATGTTGAGCTCAACGATGGAGCCGATTTACTGATGTGTAGCACATGGTGTCCCAACAAGAGAACTCTTCTCGTTTGTCCCTCAGACCTTGGACCTAGCTAGAGGCGCAAATTCGTGTGAAAACGAGATCTGGATTACTGCCACACACCGTTTTCTCCAAAGAGCGCCTGCTTTGGCATAGAAGCGACTTGACCAGCGGCGAGTACCCTAGCTTGTTCCTGTGTCAATATCTTTCCTCTCTTCTCATTAGGACAAAGCAGATCGTTGCCTACGCATTATCTCTCCTTCCGTATCCAGTAAAAGCGCTGCCCCGGCTTGGTTGGGCCTCATGATGCGGGCGAGCAGGAAGAGGTCATCGAGTGTGCAGCGCACAGCGGGTGCAAGGATGGCATAGCCTGTCATGGCGACGTAAACGGGGTTGCTGTCGAATGGAATGCATCCATATGCGACGGAGTGCGCGGCGAGGGTGGAGGCATCTGCTCGGGCGTTGGTGGCGTCGAAGAGTATGCCAGTCTTCATGGCGCGGACTTGGACCTCGTCGAGGACAGACCACCCGACACGACGATGAACGTGCCGTTGTGAGCGACAGCGATGCGCATAGCATCCCCAGTGTTGTGAACGGTCCGCTTCGCGAACGTCGTTCCAGTCAAGATGTCAGTGGATGTTGCCATCGTGAGATGGGCCTTGTGATCGGGCGACCAGGCGAGGGAATCGTTGTAAGCTAGTAAGCTGAGCCGACTCAAATTGCGACATCGAAGTGGCAGCAGCTGTCTTCGTCGTAGACCCTTTTTTTTATTCCTGGACTCGAAAGAGTTGGTTCGTGAGGCTGTGCCATGGGCAACAGCTGGTTGCCTAACACCAAGATGGGCCCCAGGGGATCAACCAGTACAAGGGGTTCGGAAGAAACGAATGTTTCTGACACCTTTGGAATACAAGGTCTGTCTGAGACCCCTAGTACGCCTTTAATCGATGTTTATTTGGTTTTCAAGCTAAATTTTCACTAAAAGGAGCCAAGGTGGAGCCAAGGGACGCTGAAGTAGAGAAGCGCCTGGGCCTTTTGGAAATGACTACTAGTGCCCAAGCAACCCACATTCAGACTCTGGAAAAGGATGTACGGGCTGTAGAGAAATCCATCGTACTAGCCAAATCTCAGCAGTCCCAGCAGAAATCTATGGGTGAGCAGGCGATGAATCTCCGAGAGGACCTTCGGAACATGGAGGAAAGGCTATCTACAAGGCTGAAGACAGTGGAAGATGGGGTAGGTAGGGTGGAGAAGACCCAAGTGGGTTTTCTTGAATATTTGCTTCGGTCGCTGGGCTTATCCAGGTAAGAGAGAACTATAGCCAACAAATTATCTTGCTAACAAACATATGATTCAGGTCCAGGGAGCAGGATTCAGAACGTGGGGGGTAGGTAGAAATTATCAGGTTCACAAATGTATCCTTGATGTCTCATATGTGTTGTATTCATGCTTCACAGACATTGAACTTTGGCGTTGTTCATGTACAATAATACGTTCTGTAAACGGTCACGACGTTGTATCTGTCACATGTACGGCGATTTTGAAGCACTGAGTCCGGCAGATTCTTCATGGCAAGGGGTTGTTGGTCGGAGTTGGGATCGACCAATCGACCCCTTGCTATGACGATTCTACCCATATTTCCCCTCATTTTGTCTCAGGTCGTGATCCTCCCGTGCACGATCCATCACTCTCTCGTCGTCAATGTCAGTCCCAAGGTTTCGTGTCTAAATATGAGGTATGTTCACACTTCATTTTCTCGATTCACTCAGTCACCTACGTGTGTGCACTGATAGGCGATCCAGGATGACCCTCGATCCGTCCCTTCTGACCCCCCTCGCGTTAAAATGGGAAAAACGCAAGACCGCATCGTCAATGCACACGCCAACAGCGCGGGCGGGGTGTACGATGGCACTCTGGTCGGCCAAGGGGATGGGGGTCATGTTTGGAGGGGTAACGGACGAAGAGCGGGAAGAAGAAGGATTGGAGAGCGTGTTTTGGAACGACTCATGTGCATGTTTTCTGGTGTGCGAATGGGCAGGACTGGCGACACAACCCGTTCCGGAACCCAAGCGCGAGGATGAGGACGACCCAGACGACCCGAACTTGATGAAGCCGATGCCGCGCTACAACGCCATGCCTGCGGTGCTTCACAACACGCTGTACATGTACGCCTTATCCTTCCCTGGTCTTGTATGGACCCTAACGCTCTGGGAACCGTCTAGCTATGGTGGCATCTTCGAACTTGGCACGCGTGAATACACGCTGGACGATTTTTATGCGCTCCAGTTGGATAAACTGGAGCGGTTCGTGTGTCTCAAGCCGAGTGGGATCATCATTCCGACCGAAGCGGAGAAGAGCAGTGACAAGGAAGGGGGGAGTGGATATGAAGGGAGTGATGACGACGACGATGAAGATGAAGATGAAGATAGTCGAGGAGAGACAGATTCGGAGGATGAGAGAGAGAAGAAGCGGAAAGCAAAGGAAAAGGGGAAGGAGAAAAAAGGAAACAGACGGGAGGCGGAGGAGATTGAGGAGGCACCAGAACGTCCCGATGTGGACGCGAAAGCAGAAACAGAAACAGAAGGAGCAGAAGCAGGGAAGCAGGTACGCCAAAGGGCACTCCCCCTCTCTAGATAATCCTGGCTCACTCGTACCACGCTAGGAAGACCTACACGCCCAAGCGACGGTGTTCATGGGTGTCTCTACCAAAGACGCAACACGTTCAGCGGAAGACGTGATTAGTACGCCTGCACCAGGAGAGACGCTGGCTGTGTTCTATGCGCGCTCACGTGCGTTCTCTCCACATGTTCCATCTCTGACCGAGACTGACGTCTAGGCACAGGTGAATACTGGGCGCAAAAAGCCCACTAAGACCATGCGAACAATAATCGTGGAAAGCAATTACAATGGGACGGATTTGGGCTCGCAGAGGGGCGATACAGTGAGTCAGTTGGATTGCGTTTCTTGGTCGTCGTCTCACGCACCTCGTTAGCGGAATACGAACCGATATTGAATGAGGTGGAAAAGATTTTGGCAGAGGCGGGGTTGGACGAGGATGAGGTGAAGATGCAGGGCACGAGGGATGTTGCTCAGGGTGTCGGTGCTGGGCAGAGTCGAAATCGTCGTTGATATCTACACAAATAACAGTGCTACGTCTGTAATCCGAGGAATTTTCCAATTTCGGTAATGCATCAAGCGTTAGCGGCACACCCATCCGTCGCGCACCCTGAGTTTGACTCCACACCCTGAACCCTCTTTGCACAGGCTACGCAAAGCATATCGCCCACCATGAGCACCTCTATTGCAGAAGCCCCCGCCTCGCCTGAGCGATCCTCCTGCTTCCCCTCGTCTTCGGGGATGCACACCACACACGGACACACGCCCATGCCTCCCGAACTCGAACAAACCCTCGCACTCCTGTCCTTCCATTGTTCCGTCCTCGGCTACCTCCTCCTTTTGCGCGGCGACCAGGCGACCATCATCCGCCACTCGGGCGTCATGTTCGAAGGCGAGCACGGAAGAAAGTATGCAAGTGTGATCGGGTGGATCGTGGAGAGCGTTCAGGCAGGATTAGAGGAGGTCAGCGGCGAAGAGAACAATGGGGTGCGTGTTCCTATCTTCTCCAAGTCGTGTTCCCGTCATCTCGATCACGACATGTTGTTTTTAGGATCATATTCGGTTCACGAGAATTAGGACGAAACGACACGAGTTGATGATTTCGCCAGGTGTGTTTTGTGTTCACCGTGCGTGGTCGGAGTGCCTGACGCGTGTGATGCAGACGATTGGTATCTTCTTGCTGTGTTGCAAGACCTGACCACGTGAAAGGTGTTTGTGTTGGTTCTCCTCGCCATCTGTATTCCTAGGACTCTATTTTTAAGCTCTCTTTTTCGAATCCAGACATGCATTCGTTCAACGTTGCTGCAACTACACAGGTATACGTCTACATCCACCGCGTCTTTAGCCGTGACGGCGAACAGGCTTTAGGACATATCTGTGCACAAGGGTCAACAAACAGCGGCACGGTTGAGACAAAGGAGCGCATGTACGGTTCTTCGAGATAGGTCACTTCCTCCGGCGTCAACGCGATGTCGCTCACGATGCTCTCCTTGAGCCGCTCAATGGAGCTGACACCCACAATGGGGCTCGCCACCTTTTGGCCAACCCAGGCCAGCGCGATCTGTGCCATCTTCACTCCCTTTTTCTTCGCGAGCTCCTCCATGCGGTTTATGATGATCTTATCGGAATCTTAAGATCTTTCTTTCGAGCATACTGCCTTTAGCAGAGGCGAGTCGGACGGATTCTGTGCCGACAGGGCGGGCAAGGTCTCCCGCAGCGAGAGGTGCCCAAGGGATAACACCGATCCCGTTGAATCTACAGTAACCCAGCATCTCCCGCTCCTACGTTGCATCAAACATTGGCCCATCGCAGTGTGCTCACGCAACAGGGACATACCTCTTCGCGGTAGAGCAACGAGTACTCGTCTTGCATGCTGACGAACTTGGTCCACCCATTCTTCTCAGCCACCTCGTTGAGATGCGCGAATTGCCAGCACTGCATCGAACTTGCCCCGATGTAGTGCACTTTACTGCTCTCAATGAGGTCGTGGAGGGCTTTCATTGTTTCCTCCGTGGGGACATCGGGGCCATATCGGTGAATTTGGAGGAGGTCGAGGTAAGGGGTCTCCAAGCGCGCAAGCGAGGCGTCGACTGCATTGAAGATGGCTGCGCGGGAGAGCCCACTCTGGTTGACGTTTCGTGGTTGTTCCCTGAGCTCAGGCGCGGTGTGTGTGCAAACACTGAGATCATCGGCGACAAGACCAAAGCATTTCGACGCAATTACGATTTGGTGACGGGGGATTTGATACTAGCGAGGACAAGTTGTGAACTAGGAATGGGTGGTCCCTTGAGGCCTTACCTGTTGGATGAACTTGCCCACGAGGCATTCGGATTCGCCATTGGAGTAGAAGTTGGCGGTGTCAATCGTGTTGATGCCGAGGTCCCACGCGGCTTTGAGGACCTCAAGGGAAGCTTCTTCGTCGAGGACCCATGGCTGGATGAGGAGGATGTGGACATGAGACTATGATCTCAGTGATAGCGCGAGGCATACGCACACTCCATTTTGATGAACCAAAGCTCATGGCTCCGAGCTGTGAGGATACATATGTTTCGTCAGCGTCGACGGAGGTCATATCCTGTTGCAGCGCTCCGCATGGGACCTACGATTGGGACGGAGACTCAAAGACCGGACTTGCCCAACTGACGGTATTGGACTTTGGGGGTGGACATGATGGGTCGAAGATAAGGACGTTGAACAGGACGAGAGCAAGGATGATCGCTCCAGACTTGAAACACATTGCATTTATGCATCCCCAGCTCTAAAGCCGTTTGAAGGGTCTTATGGACTGATCGAGAAATCGACCACACAGGGATGACTCTTAGTTTGCGGTGTCTGTCAAGTTTGACCAGCGTATGCCAATGGTTGGGTCGTCTTTGCGGTTTGTTGGTGGTCGGAACACGTGATGCTGATGACACTAGGGCAGAATCGTCATAGCAAGGGGTCGATTGGTCGATCCCGAGTCCCGACAGTCCCTTGCCATGACGAATCTGCCCTCAGTGGAAGATTTGTCATGGCAAGGGGCTGTCACCAATCAACCCCTTGCTATGACAGATCTGCCAGTTGATCAACCAAAGAAACGTAGCACACTGAACAAATCTGTGTCCTCATCCCCCCGAGTTTGGGTCTTTCCATATACTTCCTTCCTTGGTGACTGCACTAGAGTACAGAGGCACTTCCACTGCCACAATTGTTCCATTGGTTTTACATTTTACAGTAGAAATAATGTTTCGCTGGATGAATACATGAACATTATTATCGTTGGACTGCTCATCATGCTTTTTACTCTCCAATACTAGCACTATGCAATTGTACAACTCTACTCTATGACTCATTTCCTTTCAGTCCCAGCTTTTTCATGATCGATTGTAAAAGATGTAAAAGACCTCCTTGGGACTTCTGCATATCTTCAATTTTTGTGTTTACATCACCGGCCTTATACTCCACCATATCGGAGAGGTGTCTGAAGCCGTTTTCATTGAGAGATCGTTGGGTCTACATTTCATTCCTTAGGCCTGTTATCTTGTGTCCCATCTGGTCAGCTTTATCCTGCAAACCTTCCATCGTATTCTCCAGTCCATCCATTCTGGTCCCCAGTGTCTCCAATTGTTTCCTTGTTGCTGAAGCCTGCTGTCCAACTTTGTCAATTTTGCACCCCTGCTGCTGCAACTCAACCAAAACATCCTCCATTGTCGTATTGTCTGCAACAGAAATTCCTGTCAATGAATTGAACCACAGTTTGATAGTGTACATACCTGCTTCATGCCTAAGTCGACGTGCCCCAAACGTATCACTTTCTGATTCCTTAGTAGCTACAGCAGACAGCTCTGCAGTGACCTCAATTGATGCACAGAAATCCATTCACACAACAGCTTACCTGTCATCCTTAGTCCAGATGAATCCAATGTAGTGGTGATTGAGGTGTGTGGAGTCCACACCGACGATGTTCATGGGGTAGCTTCACTTGGTGTGAACAACGGGATCCTAATTAGTTCAATGCTTATCAACCCACCGACTTCAGTGGTGGTCATGTTTCTTGTGGTGGTAGAGCTTCCAGTGGTTCAGCAAATGTGAAGAGGGTGGCACTGGAAAGGCCTGTGAGGAATATGGCATTGCCACATCGGAGCCCCGCTACTGAGTCCTGGAACATGTCACGTTCCGAAGTCCAAAAAAGGAAATGTGACGGCAATGCAGTGCTCGGAGATGGTGTCAAACTTGAAGCACCAGACTTTGAGGCCAAGTTGTGTCCGGTCAGAAGTCGTTGAAAACTTGAAATAGTCGCCAATTTCTCGCCAATTTCTGCTCGATAGTCGTCCGACTGTTTATCGGCGGAATAATGCCATCTTCAACGATTCTTTTCCGGAGATATTACTACAAATTTGTATCTGTACCATCAGGGCAATACAGATGTACTGATAAGGCCTTATAGGGCCTTATAATCACCAATGCTGTCTCCCCCACGCCCGACGCACGCCTCCTCACAGCCGCCGCGATCCCAAGATAGTCCCATATTCTCCCCGTAAAGTGCCCCATCCCTTGGCACGATAGTGTTCACAGCCCCAATCGCCGTCACCGCATCCGACAACCCATCCAACAACGGCATCACGTCCAACTTGAACGGAATCGTCACGCTTGCCCCACTAAACTCCTCTGAGCCTCCTGGATCACCCGCCGAATCTTATCATCGACCGTCGGCGTCTCGAACAGGCTGTATGTATGCGAGAGCCCGAGCACCTTAAACACCGTGTTGTGCAGCGTCGGGGACATGGAATGCATGATCGGCGTGCCAAAAATGTAAAACCATAGTGTGGGGAGCAGACCACACAAGTGCAACGCCCACTGGATCTCGGTGAAGGAAAGCTGGCCCAGTGCAGCCTTGCTCGGGGGTAGCGGGTGCGTGACGGGCGTAAAGCATATGTTGAGGACCCGCGACAGCTAGCCTTGCACGCCCATGTTGATTGTGATGAACTTGGCGATGTGCTTGGAGACAAAGGCCTGGAGGGCAAGGTTGCTCGCGAGCAAGGTCGGTTTGGAGATGAGCTTGATAATGTCGCCGACATGGTCGGTACGCTTCATGAGGTCGCGCCCGTTCAGTCGTGGAATGAGGCAATGATCAGGGAAGTACCCTTGAGGTACACGATGTTCTTGATGAAATGAGGTGAGAGCGTTGTCTCGTCGTCGTCGTACTCGCATCCAAGATGCAGCATGAGTTCGAGGAGGTCTGCAGCTTCCTTTTTCGCATCATCGGGGAACACACTGTCTTCTGCGATCCTGCGGATGGTGGACATGATGCCAGGAGGCCGGTGGGGGTGAACCTGACATGAAAACAGGACGGGGAAAAATGCAGCTTGTGTCCCGTCGTGCTGGAAGAGGGCCCAATCCTGCTCTTCGCACATGCAACTTCAAGTATGTACGTGCAGCTCCTCGTGCAACCGTTGGTTTGTAAACTTGAGTTGTATTGGCAACTTGATCCTCGAAAGGTTTCCAGTTCCTCGAAGAGCAAAAAGGGACCTGGCTCTTTGGTATTATTATCAATATCTATCTGGATTTGCACTTGGCTCGGTGCGCGGCCAGTACTAGGGCCAAAGCCAGGGCCAGTGTCGGTGTTGTTGTTGTTGTTCGACTGGTAGGTGGTGGACAGCGCAGTAGCCTGACATATGATGTGTCACAACAGCCTATTGAACGGGTGAATGAGTAGGGTCGAGGTAACACCGATCTGCGACGTCAAGGACCCCGCGTGCTTGTCGGACCACGGTGTACTGTAAAAAGTGAGCCCGCACGGGCACCATATGTAATTCCATACGCACGAGAGACGTCGTCACGACTGAGGGTGGTGGGTCGACCATGTTCCCCACCTACACGCACCAAGGCAAGAGCGAGAGGGGGTAAATTCTCTGGGAGACCAGGATAAAAACCGAAAGGGAAAGAGACATACCTCGAGCATATCCAATTTAGCCAACTCAGCTTCGACACGTTCTTTCATGCCACTTCGACTATCTCTCACCATCGCACGGTTACTCTTCCCAATCACCTCACTAGTTCCCCATCCGAGCGTGTCCCTCACGCTCGCAGACACCACTAGGATGGTGCCCTGGGACAACAATAGTGCCCAAAATTGGGTGTCAGTT
>JBBPNE010000457.1:0-20726 GCA_038090735.1 Xerocomellus amylosporus | reverse complement strand
CGAAAGCGGGATCTCGGAGGTAAGCTCGTACCGAGCTACAGATAGGTACAATAACCGAGTCGGAGGCAGTGTCTCGGAGATCCGAAGGTTGCGTGTGGCGTAGACACTGGATCTAGGGCTAAGTATACGAGTGGGGATAATACAGGTAGAGAATGGAACTACACTAATGGGGCGGCATAGGATTATACCTGTGTGAGGGTCCAAGAGTCCAAGAGTCCAAGAGTCGGGGTTGAGACCGAGACTGTAGGGTAGGAGTGAGGTCGGAAGGGTCAGAGAGGGGTCGGAAAGGTCGGAATAGACTTGAGTGGACTTGGTGGAATTCCAGGATATGACAGATATGGTGATACTGGTTGTTCACACTGAGACTATTAGATTGAATTGATTGTACTGTAGCTAGAATGTTATTCCAAACAACAACATGTATTCAACCTTTAAAGGGATTACCCTAACAGAATGTGAAAGTCAAACTGCCCAACTTGAATCCATCTGGGTTATGAAATGCCCTATTAGCACAACCACATTCATGCTATGAAATAATAATAGGGACCTACAAATGGTTTGAAGGCTTCTAAACATTGCAGGATGATGCGGCGGTTATCCAAAGGTTTCATGCCTTCACATGAGTAGGCAGCATGACGTGGGACAGGAGGAACAAGTTTTTTTACAATTGTCTTTTGAGCAGGGCACTGGCCAGTAATGATTGCATGGATGAGCTCTTTTGAGATGAGCATCTTGTAGAAGGTCAGAGCACTGCCAACCACTGTAATACCTAGGACCCTAGCAGATGAAATTTGGTGAACACCTGGCATAGCAGCCCTCAGTGCATTGTTTTGATTGAATGCAGCTATGGCTTCAGCAATGAGCTGAGGCTCAGGGTCACCCTTCAAATTGGACAGATGGCGCTATGAGTTATGTGAGCTATAGCATATGAGAAACAACCAGACATTGCTCACCTTATCCTCCTGCACAAGCAGGAGGTGTGCTGCTCGGCCCACTCCCCTATGCTCCATGACACACACATCTGTTTTGACAGAAACATGCTCTCCACACATCTCAAAAGATATATCCTGCCTTGTGTGAATGATGTGACGCTGCTCATCATAGCCCAAAAGCTTCAGGAGGACAACAGCAAAATCAATTACACAGGACTCCTCGCCTGGAGGAATACGGATGGCATCTTCCAAGTACATGAAGAACTCAGCCTCTCCCCGGGTGGTATCCTGTGGTTCATCCAGGTTGTCCAAGATTGTGGGTGAAATGTTAAGACCTTCAGGAAGTGGATAGCCAAAGAATTGCTGAGGCTCTTCATGTATGATTTCAATGTTGAAAGCAAAGAGTTCATTCATGCCCCAATCATTCCCAGACTTGGGCATGCGAATGATGGAAGACATTTGGCTAGAGACTAGGGGTTGGCTGCAGCAAACTGGGTGTGATTGTCAAGGTCTCTGTTACCCCTGTAATTCGTGGGAAAGTGAAGTCCCTGTTCTCACTGGAATTTGCCGCGTTGGCTAATAACCTCTTCCAGCGTCGTGCTTGTCCAACGTCGATGGCCTCGCAAGCGGAATGTGTCCAGCGACTACTCGCAGCATTCCCTGCGCGCCCATTTGATCAGAAGATACTCGACGAGAAAATCGCACAGGAGGTGCGCAAGTTTCAGGACGCCTCTTCACAAGAAAACGTACGGAGTCGGTGGGAGCTCGTACTCAGGAATGAGATCTTTGCGTTGGCAGTGCGTCTTGTCTCGAGCTGGGGGGGGTGGTCATCAACCGGACGTTCGTTTCTAGGCGACGGAAGGCAATGCGTTGACAGAGAAGAATGCGGATTACTACGATGGCTTACAAGACCGACTTGATCTCGTCCTCACGTTCACCGACCAAGGTCCGCGCAAACTTGGCATGACTGGTGGTCTCCCCGAGTCTGACGAAACGTACACAGATGCTTGTGAAACCGCGTTTCCGTTTACAGTGCTTCAAGACCTGTTGGAGACGCAGACGATCGTGTCGTGCTCTCACATATTTTCTTGGATCGAGGGGCAAGCGTCGCGGCTCACAGAGGGAATGGTCCCGCAAAAAGGCAAGGCGCTTATACTGCTTCGGACGCTGAACGACCTCCTTCGACGCTTGTCCAAGACGGGTTCTACGACGAGGTTTTGCGGGCGCATATTGACCTTTCTTAGTGGCGTTTTCCCTTTGGGCGAGAGGAGTGGTGTCAACTTGCGAGGAGAGTATGGTCCCGCGTGGGAGGGAACTGTGGAAGTTGGCCGCGGTGATGTGGAGATGAAGGACGAGTCGTCGGAGCCGTCAGTTCAGGGTGATAAAATGGACGTTGACGAGGAGCAGGGGCATGACGAATCGAAGAAGCAGTCGAGGCTCGACAAGGACGGTACGATCTGCTTTACACTTGGTAATCTTTTACCGCCTCAACGCTCGTCTTGACAAGATTTCTACAAAACCTTTTGGTCCCTCCAACTCCCATTCTCGCGGCCGCCTTCTTTTGCTTCCCAGGGTACTTTTGACAACTTCAAGCAGGCTGTTGAGAAAGTTTTACCTGTTATCAAGGAAGCTACGACGAAAGAGCGCGCCATGATGGGGAATAGGGCATCGGCGGGTCAACTTGTACCCCTGAAACGTAAGCGCGACGGCGAACCCGGGGAAGAGACCAACACCAGCGACTATTTCTTTGCAAAATTCCTCACGAGCCCGGACCTGCTGAATCTCGAAGTCTGTTTGTTTATCCCTATTGAAATTTCCGACGCTCAATTTACACTCCTATATGTCTAGATCGCGGATACGCATTTTCGGCGTCAAGTTCTCTTCCAACTTGTCATTCTTCTCAACCACCTACTATCGTTCACAAAGTCGGCGAAAGCAACATGGGCAACCCCGCGGAATCGGTCTCTCCAGATGGACTTTACCCTTGAGCCCACGGATGCGCAATGGGTTCAAGATACCATTGTCAAAGCGACCGCGGAATTACGTTCCACTGCTCCAAATGGGCCGGCCTTTGCGGACACAGTCAACACCATCGTTGAGCGGGAGAAAAACTGGGTGAGGTGGAAGAACGATCTATGTGCGCCGTTTGACCGTGAGCCATGGAGTGCAGAGGTGGACGGGAAGAAAGTTGGGCTCGAGAAAGCGACGAAGGAGTTGCGCGCAAAGCGAAGGGAAGAGCCAGAGGAGTGGCAGTGGAGTCTCGGTTCTCAGCCATTGACAGAGATTTGGGAAATGGGATACAGAGACCTATCCGATCTCCAAAACCCCTTCCAGTTGAGCTGCTCTCGATTTTCGCTCAAGGGTTACACCACTGACTGTGCTATACTAGGGCAGGTGACGTCAAAGATTTCGTGAAAAAAATCAAGCAGGAAGATGCTCGAATCGAGATACGGAAGAAAACGCTGGCGAAGAATGCAGAGCGAATAGCTCAAGCTCGGGCCAAAGCTGCCGCTGCCCAAGCTCCACCAACAATGGAAGCATCAACTCCTGGATCCCCGATACATCCCTCGCTGCCTCCTAAGCCTGGGACATCTGTGCCAGCAAGGGTACCGGGGACGGAGGGCCCTTCGATTCCCCCAGCTGTCGCAGCTCCAGCCCTAGCACCGCCAGTGCCTGCAACAACGACACCAGCACCATCGTCGATACCAGCCCCCGCTCCAACCACTGACGAACACGTACTGAAACTCGAAGACGTAAGAATCGCCTTTCCGATTACCCGCCGTCAGCTGACTCGTTTACGTAGAACAAACAGCGGTGGTCGTGGCTGGCTCTGCGAACCGCACGAGATCAGCACCTGCAACATTTCGGCAAGATCGGCACGGGTGACGTGCTTCTTCTTGCGCAGGAGATCGAGGCAGAGAAGGAGCGAGAACGCGAGCGAGAGAGGGAAAAGGAAAAGGCGCAAAAGACGGACGAGAGTGGGACGAATGCCAATGCTGGTGGCGAGTCGACTCCGATGGCAGCCGACGTCTCTGAGGATAAAAAAGAGGAAAATATGACGGACGTGACAAGTAATACGGGTGCTCCACCGGATGGCGAAGAGGATGCGAGGATGGAGGATCGGTGACCGGGGTATGGAGTTGTATTTCATAGACCGTGCTGCGCAGAGCAGGGGTGTTAGCGATCATGATAAATTTGAGTACGTTATTGACTCGGCAACGCGTGTTTCCAACGTGTTTCCAATGACAACTCGGGCTGGAGCTTGGTAGCACTTCACTCCAACTCTCCACTGATAGCGGTCGCGTTATTCCCCATTCCAATCCGAGCAATCATGTCCACCGAGAATGGTCTACGAGTACGTCGGTCTTTGGAATGCAATTGCTCACGAGCTAATGATCCTTGTTGTAGCGTGTCTTGGTCACCGGCGGAGCTGGGTATATCGGTAGGTTTTTTTTTCAAAGAGCAGGCTTGTTCTCGAAGTTGTGCGCTCACCCAACTTCAGGCTCCCATGTCGTCTTTGCCTTGCAACAGACGAGGAGATACAAGGTGATTTCGATTGATAACCACCATAATTCTCACCCTGCCTCGTTGAAACGTGTCGCGCAACTCGCACACGCTGCATTGCCGGAGAACGCAACGGACACGGATAAAGAGAGCGCAGAGATTGACGCCGTCAAATGCGATTTGACGAGTTCCGACCAAGTCAGAGCTGTTTTCGAGAAATATGGCAGAGGTGGCATCTGGGGTGTCATCCATATCGCAGTACGTGTTTACGCTACTCGCGTGAGACGTGCGTTGAACCACTTTACTGATGATGATCGACAGGCTTACAAGGCGGTCGGCGAATCGGTCGAGATACCCTTGGCTTACTATACCAACAACGTCTCTGGGACCATCTCGCTCTTGCAGATCATGTCAGAATATGATTGCACTCGGATTGTCTATTCCTCGTCGGCGACAGTTTATGGATTACCTCCAACCATCCCGATACCCGAAACGACACGCTTCAAGGCCGAAAGTCCTTACGGAAAGAGCAAAGTGATGACAGAAACGATTCTCGATGATCTGTGCCATGGTAGGTCATGTATTATTTTGATACGATGTCACGCTTACCCACTGGCGCAGCTGAACCCCAGCGTTGGCGTGCTATATCCCTTCGTTACTTCAAGTAAGGATATGTTTCTGCCTCGAAGTCGTTTTGTGTCTGAGTTTTGTGTAGCCCTGCTGGTGCGCATCCTTCTGGATTAATCGGAGAGGACCCTCGCGGTCGTCCTGCGAACCTCCTGCCTCTGTTGGCCCTCATAGCGATCGGGCGGGCGGACGACCCAACGCTCCAGGTGTTCGGAAACGACTATCCGACTCCGTAAGTTGGAACCCGAACACATCTTCAGCCATCACTGACAGATCCAGGGACGGTACGTGCCTCCGGGACTACATTCATGTAATCGACCTGGCGTCTGGGCATTTGCTTGCCCTCGATGCGCTCGAGCCGAACTCCAACGTCTTTGACAACTGCCCTGACGAAGCCCGCTACAAGGCCTACAACCTTGGCAAGGGTCGTGGGCTGAGTGTCCTGCAGATCGTCGATGCGATGAGGAAAGCTACCGGGTTCGACTTCAAGTATGAGATCATTGGCAGGCGGTACGTAGGACCATGCATGACTGTGCCTTGATATTGCCGCTAAGTGTCACCGACGCAGACGCGGAGACGTCCCCGATCTGACTGCCGACCCGACGCTCGCGGAGAAGGAGCTTGGGTTCCAGGCGCCTCAGACGCTGGAAGTGATGTGCAGGGATCTGTGGAACTGGAAAACTAAAAATCCGCACGGGTATGCGACGCAGTTGCAGTAACGTAGGGCAGAGATACGTATCTACAGTGCACTGTAATCTGAGGAACACCACCCGGTCCTTGCTCGGTCCGAGGAATAGTACTTGCTCTCGGCACGGATGTCTCGTATTATATAAGCAAGGTAGTAGTGGTTGCGAACAGGGACTCCTCGCATCTCTACGCTGATCTACCCTCTATACGATGGTTCGTGCCTTGGATTTGTGGAGAGGATCACACACTCAATGCATCGTCTCAACAGTCCTCGTCCGGCTGGGAAATTCGCATGTCCTCCACCCACAAGGTCCCCTACTATTTCAACGACAACACCAACGCCTCGACCTGGGACCCGCCACTCCCCAAAGACGAATTACGCAAACTTCCCGGTGCACATTATCTCGATCAGCCAGAGCAGATCAGGGCGAGCCACCTGCTGATCAAACACGAGGAAAGCCGACGTCCGTCGAGCTGGAAGGAAGTACGTGATATTCCCGAGATCTCCCCATCGTTGTGTCCCGAACACGCGTTCTGCAGCAAACGGTCACTCGGTCCAAGGACGAAGCGATCGCCATCTTGCGAACGCATCAAGCAGAGATCAACGACGCCACGAACAAGTCGGTCACGTTTGGCAAGCTCGCAAAAGTGCATTCAGATTGTTCTTCACACGACAAGAGTGGTGATCTCGGCTTGTTTGCTCGGGGTCAGATGCAAAAGCCGTTTGAGGATGCGGCCTTTGCGCTCCAAGTAGGAGATATCAGCGATGTCGTGAGCACGGAGAGCGGCGTTCATATCATCATGAGAACGGCGTAGAGTGAGGCGGTGTGCGGATGGCATCGAGAATGAGTTGTGTAGGATACTGGGGAACCGAATGGATCTTTGGAGCCACCTTCGTTCGCGGACCCCACATGGTCACCGGCCGGACCCAGTCTACGTCCGCACACACAAACGTTGGTTCGGTTTTACATAACCGCCATTACGCCGCTCCTTCGAATTATTGGTCAAACGGTTCACCGCCCAAGCCAAGCTCACCCAACGTATAGAACTAGATGGAAGTAATTATGGAACAGGACCTGCTTACCGTTCTGCCGACCATCCTGGCCCCAACGGTCGCCGTCTTAGCACTGGTTATCTGTATCGTACTTTCCAATAGGCAGAAGCTATCTGGTGAGTCTCAATGAAAATTACCGCAATTTTGTGCTATGTTTGGAAGAACAACGTGCTCCGAAGCGTACTGCGACAGGCCTTTGGAAACCGAATCATACTCCTTGCTTCTTGCTTTCACGGCAACCACTCTTATGAATCCATCTAATATCTGATCTTCTCAGGATGGAAAGAAGAGCCGCAGAGCAATGACACAGCAGCTGATTCGTTGACGACCGATTACTCAAAGTTCGACACGTCGAACCTCCGAGTGACCAAGATCCTCATCCACCCCATCAAGGTATCGCCCAGATTGTCTCGACTCTCGCTCGCCTGATACATGCTGTCACCAGAGTTGCAAAGGGACGTCGGTCCAAGAAGCAAAGTACACATTGGAAGGCCTCGAGGTGCGTTTCGACAGCAGTCAGCGCCCACCCGGGCATGTTTACTCAATAACAAATATCAGAATGATCGAAAGTGGTGCGTCATCAAGGCAGACAACCATGTTGTTGTGACAGCTCGGCAAGTGGGCAAGGTGCGGTTTTAGTCTCGACAGTCCCTGCCTTTTTGACTGCAGCCTCGTGGTGGCGTAGATGGTGTTAATTTACCCCCGTATCATCGCAGACCCTTCGGCTCCTGAAGGCGGCCGTCTTGAAGTCACATTCCCAGAGGATTCGGGCTGTGAAACGTTTTCCCTTCCTCTCAATCCGAGCCAAGACACATTGGGGAAGTGGAAAAGGTGAGGCTCATCTTGACAAACTCGTCTCTTATTCTCCAGTCCCGCTCAGCGCTTGATACTAGCGTTGATGTTAAACTCTGGGATCGAAATGATGTCCAAGGATGCATCTGTGAAACCCCCTCTGGCCGATCACCGTCGACGATTCTGTCAGAGTATATCGGATACCCTGTTCACTTGGTGGCCAAGGGTCCACGTGTGCGGATTTGTCCGCCCACTATGAGGTTCCCGAAGCTAGATGCCCCTTCATATTTTCAAGACGGATTCCCACTTTTATTAGTGTCGGAGGAGAGTGTGGGGGCTGTCCAGGAACGAATTCGAGCCATGGTGGGCACGCAAGGTGTGGATGCCAAATGGGCCGAGGGAGAATTAAAGGTTGAGCGGTACGTGAAACCACAGCATGCGATGCGTTACCGGCGCGTCTCGATGTTGACATGTGATATTGCAGGTTCCGCCCTAATATAGTTTTCAAAGGGGCCGGTGTACCCTTTGTTGAAGATGTGGTGACCGAACTGAGCATTTCTTCTGACAGGGAAGCTGTCGATGGGACGGGAATCCGTCTTGTGTCCAAATGCGCTCGGTGTTTGGTGCGAATTTATTGTGTCCGAAATAGTGTATTCTGACCTCTCGGGCTGTTGCGTGACTCTCACAGTTGCCAAATGTCGACCCAGCTACTGGCGTCCGTGACAACGCGGTCCCGTATAAGGTTATTATGAAGTTCCGGAGAGGGCTGGACCCAGCACGTTCTAGTTCAGCGTGTCTTGGGTGCAATGGAATTCTTACGGGGGAAGGCATGGTGAAAGTGGGTGATTGGGTGCATGTGCGGCAGATGGGGTTTGTTTGAGTTTAGGTTACGGTAGAGCCATCGTATCATAGTTGAGCACGCTAAATGAACGAAGGAACCCTCGCAAGCTGTTCCAGAATGGATAGACACGTTGGAGCAGGCTTTTGAGGGGGACAGGTCGACAAGCCAGGGCCTCATGAATATATTTCGCTGGCAGGCACGATGTGGTGATTGGGCAACTAGGGTAAGTAGGAGCGCCCAAACCCGAGCAGTGCTGCCCCGGCCGACGCGCGGATCCGACAGGGCCATGTCCACAGCCCCTCCCTCCGACCCAACTCACTTCCTGCCCCCTCCCCCTCCCCCGCCGTACGTCCGCCAGCATCCACTGGGCTCTCAAATATGCCCATCGGCAAGTGGATCCCCTTCACCCAGCCAGTACCCGCCGTTTCAGACACCCCGCCCCCGAAACCCGCCCCAGTACCGTGCACCGCAGACGGGAAGCAGTTTGGACTGGAAAACGTGCGTGTACCCGTCCTCACCCTCCCCGTTCCATCTCATCAACCCTTCTCGTAGTTTGGCAACACATGGTCCGTCTCCGTCTCCTTCCCACTGCCACCGTAGCTGACACATTCCTAGTTACGCCAACTCCGTACTCCAGGCCCTCTACTTCTGCGGCCCTTTCCGAGACCTCGTCATTCAACATACGGATCCCTACCCATCTCTCCAGAATGCCTTGTCATCGCGCTTTGCACCCACCCACCCACCCACCTCCCCCGCCTCCCCCGCCACATCCGCTGCCCGCCGTAAACCGGATCGAAAATCTACCCAAGATCCCTCACCACCGAACGCCGTATCGCATCCTCCTACCCCGCCCATCCCCTCCGCTGCACGTACCCTCTTCTCCGCCCTCCGCGCCCTGTATATCCACATATCCCAAAATCCCACCGACAAAGGCACCATCGCCCCCCGCCCATTCATAGAAAAGCTCAGAGAGCTAAACGAAGCATTCAGGAATACAATGCATCAAGATGCCCACGAATTTCTTAATTATCTATTAAACCGGATAGTCGAGGAGATCGAAGAAGAAAAGAAGCAACGCTTGGCTTCTGGTGACGACCGTGCGTCCAGCCACCCCTTGCTCTCTATCTCCTTGCTAATTGAAATCATTCCAGTACCACACTCGGTGAACTCTTCTTCCACTGCCTCTCATCCCCCGGTCATGATCGAGAGCACCTCGACCTCGAGTACACAGTCGCCTGGTGCGACTTTCATACATCGCATATTCGAAGGTACTTTGACGAGTGAAACTCGATGTCTGACATGCGAGAACGTGCGTCTCATGTCATACATTGTATCTCGGATCATCTCAACACGCCGTCCTAGTTGTCCTCTCGCGACGAATCATTCCTTGATCTATCGATAGACATCGAGCAGAATTCCAGCGTCACCGCTTGTCTTCGACAGTTCAGTGCAAGCGAAATGCTTTGCCAAAAGGAAAAGTTCTTTTGCGATGCCTGTTGCGACCTGCAGGAAGCTGAAAGAAGGTGTGTGACAAGGTAGCGCTCTCGCTGCGTAGTGTTGATAGCTCGTGCAGGATGAAAATCAAGCGTTTACCAAACGTTCTCGCCCTTCATCTGAAGCGATTCAAATACCAAGAAGACGTGCAGAAATACATCAAGCTCACTTACCGCGTTGCATTTCCCTTCGAGCTCCGTCTATTCAACACCGTGGACGATATTCCAAATCCAGACCGCTTGTATGAACTTTTTGCCATAGTAGTGCATATTGGAAAGTGAGTGATCAGCTGTTCTTGTCATATTCCGTTCCTTCTGACGTGACTCCCCTGACGCCGTCAGCGGCCCGAATCATGGGCACTATGTCAGCATTATCAAAACCATGGGTACCTGGCTCATTTTCGATGATGACACCGTCGACTCAATCAAAGAGTGTGACATCCCGAAATACTTCGGGGATTCGAATTCAGGGTCTGCCTACGTGCTATACTACCAGGCTTTAGACATTGACCTTTCAGCTCTTGGGCTCACGTCATCCAGCCATGAACCCATGGTGCAGCCTGTGTCACAATCAGAGCCGCCACAGCAATTGCAACCGACTGATTCTCCGCTATCCACGGCGCAGTCAATTCCACCGGTACCACCTGGTCTCACTGACGATCTTCCGAGCATCGCTTCTGTGCCTGAGGCTCTCCCACGACCCACTACACCCCCAATGCCAATACTATTACCCCTTGAACCTTCTCCGAAATCTCCACGCAAGGTACCGTCACAGTTTTTGAAGGCCGCCCTTGGCCGTCCAGCTACAATTGGACACAAGCCTTCACGCACTGTGATTGGCACGTCACGATCCGTCGTAGATGAAAAGTTCAGCTCCGTCCCCTCGCCGAGCTTATCACCGATTACTATCTTTCCCAAGGAAGACCTCAAACCGTTGGAGGGCCACTCTGCCGGTGCTGTCAATGGCAAAGAGAGGGATCCTGATAAAAGTATGATGGGTTGGCTTCGTCGACGGTCACTCAAAGCTGGCAAGTCTCGGCCAAGTTTAGAGGTAACCCCAGGTATACCCCCATTGCCCCAAGACGTTCCTGCACCACCGGGATCCCCTGTGCGAAATCAGTCCACTTCGTCGTCAGGCAGTTCGAGAGATTCTCGCCGCCCACCCGATTCCCCGACCCCTGGTCATGCCTATCTACCTCCTATTGGCAAACTGCTTCCACACTCTCCAGCATCCTACGAGACGGACTCGAGGCGGTCATCAGTACTCAGGGGTTCCTATACCACTCCCATATTCCCGCCCCCCGATCGACGCTCACAGCCGCGACCCCTGCCTGCTATACCTGCGTCCCCACAAACGTCCAAGCTCGAAACACCACCTTCACCGTTTTCAAGAACGAGTTTAGATCATAGTCGCAGGCGACCCGACATGGCTTCGATGAGAGATCCCAATATTCCACTGTCTCTCAAGTCGCCCAGCCGTCCTGCAACCTCTGCCGGTGCCCATACAAAGACCCGTTTACCGCACCACACCGCACCACTAGGCAGTGGTCTGCAGTTGCCTAGTCCCAATATCGCAAGGGGTAGATTGGATCCCAAGATCAGTCCCTTCCTCGAAAGGCCCAAGTCGGCTCACGCCTCTTATGGCTTGGTGTTGTCGCCACCCAGCAGCCCCACCCCACCCGTCCCTGTGAGCGTGACCGGCCCCACTAGAAGGCCAGCGTCGCGGAAGCTCAGTCTGAGCGCACCGATGCTTGGGTTCGTGAGGCGAGACAAGGACAAGCAGTAACACGTGCGGATCGGCCCATCTGTTTCCTCTCATCTTTTGCGACCGCCGTCGCCATCGCGTTTTGTCGTGCACGCTCAGCCCGTTCAACGAGCCATCCATCGAGGCCCTTGTTTGTTTTAACATCGAACGGTCGAATGGACGTTGTATTATTTTTATTCCCCCTTCGCTTTCCGCCGTCCGGTCTCCCGCTGGATGCTTCCCACTCTCATTCTTTCCAGGTTGTTCTTTTGCTTTGCATATATATATTCACTGTCTGTTGTTCATTAGGATGGAATTGTTCTCGTCAAGTCATGCAACGATATTCCCCATTTTTATATACATACCTCACAAAGATATGTAATGTGTTTCGCTCTTGATGTTGTAAGGTATATACTCTGCTTAAGCACTAGATTACATGTCCGAGTCGGAAAGTTTGAACGACACGAGAGATTGATCAACGGAGGTATGAGATGGTGGCGACAAAGAGAGAAGCGACGTGAAAGTAGGGTGCGCAAGAGAAAGATAGGTCGCGAGGTATACAGTATCGGGTAAACAAAACAAAAAAGTCACAGGTGGAGCATGCGTGCATCTGCGAGAGGAAGCGGCCGCCGCTGTCCATCGGGTGCTTGAAACCAAAAGCAAATGAGAAGACGATCCTCGACGGCGATAAGTAGCGCGTCACTCGTACCTTGTACAGGTGCCTTGGCAAAATCGATCACGTGAAGACAAGCATCGTCCGGCTTGACATAAAAGACGCGTCCGGTGCCTTCGTCCCAAGCGATCGTTTTCACCCCTGCCCTCAGATCTGCGCGGAGGTCCGCGGACAAGTTGAACTTGCACATGACGCCCTCCCGACTGTGCACGGTCCCGCGCATGACGTTTTGAAAGAGGGCGTGTTTGGCTGCGGTATATGCAGCCGTCCCGTCGCTCACGGAAAAATGGCTGTAAAAACCACGGACGGAAAGCCGCTCCGCGATGTCCTCTGTCCTCGTGACGTATACGAGCGATCGCTGGTTTCCGCCGAGTACGAATCCGCGACAGAGGCCCCGCTCCTTTTCGTGCTCCCATGTGACCACGTGGTGATGGCCTGCGACCAGGTTCCCCAGCCAGTAATGTGGCGTCGACAGCATGCTCTTGGGCAAGAAATGTCGGGACGTGGGGTTGATCATCAGTTCGTGGAACCGGGTCCCGCCTTCGCTGCGATAAAAGATGGTAATGGGCGGGTGTTCGGCGCCGTCGGCTGGGATGGGGCACGGCACGCTTTCATAGTCGCTTGGATCTGTGATCTGGATGCCTTCGACGTCGTCTGCGCGGAAGCTCATGGTCTGTTGTGCAAACGTGCTCTGCATTTCGTTGTCACCGAAATCTGGAATGTTGAACATGGCGAGCGTGATGAGATCTTGAGACATGGGCGGTGCACCCAGATGATGGTCGACACCAGGGACTGTTGGGAGTTTGACAGCGCGGAGGATAAGGATTTGGCCTTGGTGGGGCAAGATGCGCATGTTGCATATGCTGTGGTGCTGAGCCGACAGTCGATGAGTATGGCTAGCGCCGTCATAGTTTGACCACGATGACTCACGTTGGATGAATAGGGCTCCTCGCGGGCGCAGCAGAGCGTGGAAAGCATACCAACTCCGGTCAACTCCTTGAAAACGATGGTTTCATGGTTCTTGACGACTGCCACTGTAGGGACGCCTTCTATGATGGATAAATCGATCGCTCCGAGCTCCGTGGCGCTGCGCAAAACGCACAGGAGACGGAATGGTGGGGGCTGTGACGCAGCAAAGTGAAAGAAGTCGGCCGAACCAGGGGCAAGAGCAGGGTCTGACAAAGCGTCGAGGGTGTCGAGGGAGATTTGTATGCATGTGCAGGCGTATTGAAGAGGGACCGGCGGATCGATCAGTTTTCTCGGGTTTTCCAGGATGGGGTTATATATCGACGGGTCCACACTGCGGCTCGTCAAGTTGACGGGTTTGCTGCTATAATCAGACGACTCACCCAGACCCGCTATAGCGAGAGGACATTTTGCGACGGATGTACGCAATGACTATGCTGGGTGTTCCGTCGATATTCATGTACCTGGCTTTAAGATTATAAGCTTTTTGCTTAACTGGCGTCTCCGCCAACGGAACGATCCCGCCTATGCGGTGATCGAGGGAAAATACGATTAAAGAGTAATGCGTTCTAGCCAGGTTGCACACAGAGGCAACCATGTACTTTCCTCCGGGGAGGACAACCATGGACTGGATGCGACGGTGTACTTGGAAAGAATCGCGAGATAGAGGACAAGGGTTGGGTGACAGCCAATTCTTTTGCAGCGAAATCGCCCTCGTGACCAACCTCTCCGCCTCGAAAGACGTCAAGTACCGAGGTGAATGACGATGCGACGGCGGCCGTTGAGGAGCGTTGGATCCGATTCGTTTGAGGAAATTCTTCCAGATGATGCCTTGATGGGTGAGGTTGTAGTACAGTTTGCTGACCTGTCACACGTGAAGCGTGTGCAAGCAGGAGGCCGGGAAGATGGAAGACGTACTCGTCGTAGCGAAAGGATGTCCTCGACATCCAGATAGCTGAAAACTTCCATGAGGATGTCGTCCGAAAGCGCGTTCAAGCACGGGAGCTTCTCCGGTTGAGATATACGCGTGTCCCATGACTGTCCAGTGCGGCCTGCGCGCAGCGACATACATGACGGGAAAGTGAACCCCCGAGGCCATAAACTTGAAGCCATCAAGCGCGAGAGAAAAAAGGTATGGAGTCACTCCAGGTGGAAATTCATGAAAGACAGGTATTTACATAGAAAAAGCAGTTTGTTGATCACCGAAGTCGACCTTGTTTTACGCGGGATTTGGCTGTCGTCGCGAAATCATGGCGACGGGGCCGGAGGGGAATACAAGGAAGGTTCTTGTCGGTTGTCGAGCGTGAATACAATACTTGCCTTACATGGGTCCACGCAGACTGTTAACCGTCTCGGTTGCCACTTTCGGTTTGGCGCCGAGAGCTTCTACAGATAACAAAATCGAAGCCTCTGAAACCCTGCACAAAATCATACAACTGTACTGGACTGCTTCATGGACACAAGTCACAACCATCCTCATCCACTGGATCCTAGCGCATCCTCTGAATCTACTGGCCAACCTTGATCACCAATTTACCAACCGTCTTTCCACCTGTCAGGTCCGTCTGCGCCTGCCTCACGCCTTCCGCTGTGAAGGGGTACTCCTCGTGGACGGTTGACTTCAGAGTCCCGCTCTCCACAAGGCCCCAAAGTTTGTTCGAGTAATACGACGCCTCGCTCGCAGTGTACGTGTAGTTCCCCATCCTAAGACGGATCGTAAACGAGAACCAAATAGCAAGCAACAGATGTGCACGTACGTTGGTCTCACGAGCTTCAAGTTCTTCTGGGAGAGCCTCGATGGCGCAAAAGGTGGGACAGCACCGGATGCATTGCCCACCGAGACGAGGGTGCCCTTTCTCCTCAACATCTCAAAGTTCGAGTCGAAACTGTCACAGGGTCAACGATGAAAGATAACTGCCACGGTATGGGACGTACGTGTCTTTACCGACACCATCAAAGACGGCGTGAACACCTTCTCCGTTCGTTATCTCCAGGACTCTCTGCACAGTATTCTCCTGTTTGTAGATGATAACGTGGTCGGCGCCATTCTGTTTGGCAAGCGCCGCTTTCTCCTCAGTGGAAGTGGTCCCGATGACGGCAGCGCCGCGAGATTTGGCGATTTGGCTCAAGAGAAGGCCCAGACCACCGGCAACAGTGTGGATCAGTATGACGTCACCCTTTTGGACGTTATAGGCCTCCTCTGTAAAGCTTGTAGCAGTGAGACCTTGAAGGAGCACCGCAGCCGCGGTACGAGTAGAGACGGTATCTGGAACGGGGTGCACGTTCTTCCATGGGATAGAGATGTACTCTGCATGCGCACCCGAGGATTGCTGCATGGCATTCTGAATAGTCGGATCTGCATAACAGGACATGAGAATTGGACGCACCACGGCGACACGGGCTCCCTCCTTGTATCCACGTTTCTGATACTCGGGATCGTTGAGCACGGCCGCGTCGATCGGCAAGCCAGCGATCACCCCAGCCGACTCGCTACCAAGGACATAGGGGAAATTAGAAATGGGATAAAGGCCTTTTCTGCACGACCAATGAAGAAGATCCACAGCTGAATAAGGGGGCGGTCTTGCCTAAAGTAAGTGTCGATGAAATTGACACCAGAGTATTCGACCTTGCGGGCCCCCCTAGTCAGTCGTGGGCGGGTTGATCGAGGAGTGATGATGTTACCTTGACGACGATATGGCCAGGTTCGACCTTGGGAAAGGGGATCTCCGTTTTCTCTATCACTTCGGGGCCACCATTCTTAGCGATGGTGATGGCGTGGATCTTTGAAGGATATGTCATGGCTGTTGGGAACTGGCGCGTAACGAGTGAAATTTTGAAAGCGCTCTGACTCTGTAATCATCCGCTCGTGACCGCGTGACCATCGACTAGGGGCGTCGTTCCGCACGAAATCAAATCAGGTAGCTTAGCAGCTCTCTCACTACTTTCCCAACTCAGATCTAATCAAAGCAGCCGTCAAACTGCATCAAAATTGTGACCACGTGGCACGTCACTTCACCACCACGTGCACAGCTTTTAAGCAAATTAAGCGTTCGCCCCCTCGCAGAGGTGCAGCAAATGTCGTGTACTCTGGGCTACTCTAAGATGTCTACAGGATTATGCTCGCCATTTACCGTGTCCACGTGCGGTCCGAGCCACTGGACCGGGGACACCGAGACAGGCTTCCCCCGCTCCCAGGAGAGCTCCCGCCGTCACGACGCGGATGGAAGGAAGCAGGGATCGATGATGACTAACTACGCACATACGGACTAACTACCACTAACGAGGACCCAACCACTGCGCCAGAACTCCTGCCACTGCCCTCGAGGGCCCAGGACCTGACCCGCCCTGCCAGACCTCCCCGGTACACCACTAAAAGGGGTACATACTTGTCGTCCGACCACCAAAGGAGATAGCCATCATGGGAAACACATCTATCGTCACCGTACAAACCAGCATCGAGAACGCAGGACAATCGTCCAACCGCCTCACTTGTCCAAAAAGGCTTGCTCCAGTATCTGGTATATCAAGGCCACTTGTTCATTTCTCTGCACCATCTCGGGCCGCTGCTCCCGCAAGGCGTCGATCTCCTGAGCGACTGGGTCGAATTGTGACAACGGACCCAGCAGCGATGGACTGAGAAGGGCTGGGCCGGGGGGATAAAAGGGGGTTGCTGAGCTCGTACCAATAATGTTGTGGAAGCGGAGCAACGACGACAGTGCGATAAACGTTCCGGTCCTGCCCACACCTGCAGAGCAGTTGACCATGATGGGTGGGTCAGATTCGCCCGCACCAGCGCTTGGATTTTTGTTGACTCGATCCACCAGCCGCACAAACTTCAACAAGCTGGCCTGATCTTCCTCCTCCGGGATCCCGTGGTCTGGCCACGCGGTATACAGCATGTGGGTGAAGGTAAAGGATCTCGTTGGATTCTCGCCTTGGGGGACAAAGGACAGCTTGCTCTGGACACAGTTTGCGTCTTCAATCGATTTTTGCTCCTGCAAAGTCACGATAAACGGCCGTGCGTCGATCCCGGGCTCGGGCGTGACTGTCATCGACTCCCCGACAGTGTCAGAGAAGTACGGATAAGCTTTGATACGTCCTTTCTCGACGCTGCGTGTCAGTTGGACGACGGTGCGCACTCGACTCCCCTGTGGAAATGATGTGTCCGACGACGATCCTACGGGCTGACTGAGGACGCTGAGGTACGCATGTACAGTGGCCCGCAGTGGGGCTTGCGTGGCGATCCATAACTTCTGTCCGTGCAATTCCTTCACCCAGCTCCCATTGAAGTATCTCCCCTGTCCCTCCCCACAACCCAGCCTGCAGGCCGTCCCGGGGGTGCCCACTACGACACGCGTGCGATCATAAGGTTCGATGTTCGAGTAGCGATTAGCCCATCGGTTTACGGGATCGCGACCGATCGCGACAGAATAATATTTGGTGAGGTCGGGTGTCTCTGGTTGGGAAGGGGTGGATTTTCCCGGCAGAGGTTTGCGCAATGTTGATGCGCTGGAGTTGGTGAGAGGTGTATTGCGGTGGCTAGTGCGTTCTTTCTCCCGTTTGGAGAGCTCGACGAATACGGCGCACTGGTAGGAAGCTTCACGGGCTTGAACGAGCCACGGGGGGAAGGTAGTACTCGGATTGGAGGGCATGTCGGTTGATCAAGATATAATCTAGCCAGACCTCAGGGCTGGAGCTATATAACGCCCATACCACAAGTTCCCACGCACAGGCAACAACAGCATACGATTAAGACAGCGGAGATCCAGAGAAATCCTGTGGAAGACGCCATGCCGAGCGCCTACAAGTCGCTCATAGCCTCGGACACGAAAATCAAGTCAGTTTCCTTTCGCTGATGTGGGCTCATCGATTGATATTCCAAGCTACCAGAGTCAGCTCGATACTAAACAAGACAGTCGGGAAGAAGCACCTAACGGACGGCAACCCAGAAACATGCTGGACGTC
Source organism: Xerocomellus amylosporus (assembly GCA_038090735.1). Classification (NCBI taxonomy): domain Eukaryota; kingdom Fungi; phylum Basidiomycota; class Agaricomycetes; order Boletales; family Boletaceae; genus Xerocomellus; species Xerocomellus amylosporus. Next base: position 2,448 of record JBBPNE010000457.1, on the reverse strand, counting down.
TCAGCAGGTGTGATACAGCTTGAGGCGGGGACCGCGATTGACTGACTAGCCAATCAGGGTCTCCCGCAGTATATCCAACTTGTATTCCCTGAGGCTGTACTCCCGCAGAGAATTGTATTGACATTTCAAGGCGGATTCGTCGGTATCCAATGCGTGGTGGAGGTCGCTGTATCTTCTGAAGAACCAGTGTGGACGACATGGACCCATATTCATCCACAGGACGTCAACAGACGCCAGATATTTGAGCTACCTGGCGAGGGACAAGATATACGGTGTATGAGGCTCGTCTTTGAGAGGAGTTCAGACTTTTTCGGTAGAATCACCATCTACGAGCTCGGTGTCGAAAGTATCTTATGAACTTCCACATCCAACACTTGACTTGGTGGTTTCACTCGAGAGATACAATCAACCAACTCCATTTCGTCAAGGGTGACAAGATCTACGATTGACAAAGAGCTCATCTTGAGTAAAATCTACCTTACCATCGTCAGACTTGACTAGGACTAGCGCTCAAGCTAGGCTTGCTACTCGTGGGCTTGCTCGTTGCAGATTTCGAGGCAACAGATTTGCTGGGAGCAGAAAGCGCCGAGGTAAGCGAGCCGACGATGTTGGAAACAGCAGGAAGCACTGAGGAAGCAAGCGGTGTCGGTAACTGTCTTCGCATCCGGGTCGGGGGTTTCGACGACGCTTGGGGGGTGCTCGATGACACGCTCGACGCGACACTGGCGGTGTTCGTGGCCAAGCCATGGCTCGTCGTCGTCGTGGAGGAGCGCGTTGTCGAGGACGCCAAGGATGCTGTCGGGGATGTCGCATCGGAGGAAGGCAGTGCTCTGGGTAGTAGGCCGGGAGCGGAACTTTGCAGCTCTTGCAGGATTTGCTGGGCGAGTTGCTGTAGGGTCTGGGGTGACAGTTCCGGATTCCCCAGGATGCTCGCAAGGGTACCCGAAATCGTGCCAAGCAAGCCTGTGCAATGGTTCAGCAAGCGAATGGGCCAGGGGACACGAATTACGGACCGGTAACGACAGCGACGGGATCCTGGCGGACCGCGAGCAAGTCCATATGGTCAGAGGGAACCGCTGGAGCACCGTGAACACCGGGTGCGACGGAGTGGGCGAGTGCGAGGAGAGCCACAGAGACAAGGGTGAATTGCATGGTAGAAATGAACAAGACGCAAGTGGGAGTAGGTTGTTTGCTTTTTTATAAATATAGACGGGTAAAGAGGACGAGGGAGGAGGGAGAGAAGAAGGAAGGGGGGTGAGGAAACATTCGCAGAGACCGACCGCTTTTATAGACGAGGGTGGCTGGCGTCGGCGACGTCATCAAGTCGAGCAACGTCATCGAATGCCAGCTAGGATGCCATGACCTCGTCTGCGCTCCATCTCCCACATTTCTTCCCAGGCGGCCGTCTCAGCGTGACCTGGTCTGAGACTGCCAAAGCTCAGCGAGTGACTGGCCCATGCACGACGACAGCAGGCACCATCCCAGACTGGAAACACTGGCAAAATGATGGTCAGTTGCAATGAGAATGCTAGCGAAACATGGTTACATGAGCACGACGAGCAGGAGTAGCAGGAGGGCGAGCGATTGGTCCATAACTCAGTAGAATGATGATCATAGGCTCAGAATAGCAATGCTAACATTTTCACACTCAGCCTCGGCCGGTAATTTCCCAGAGCACAACGTAATATTCTCGTTGTGCGTGAGCGGGAGGAGGTGGAACTCGATGTGTAGATACTGGACGAGTAGATCATGAAGCAGCAAACATAAGGCAAAGCGTGCAGGAGTACACGTTCCCGTGAGGTCGTGTGCATCGGGTTGCGTGGGTCGTACCGAGTGGTAGAGGGCTGATCTAGTCATGGCTGCTTATCCATAGTCTCCCTAAGCCAGACCTAATCCTTCGAGATTAGAAGATAGTCGTTCTGATCATACTATCATTGCACCGGTAATGCAAAAAAATCAATAAACATTTCCTACAGCTTCAACAAAGCATGGTACGGTCCTCGGTACACTTATGCAGATTGAGAAGAAGGTAACCCACCTCCTCATATATATTTTCGATTTTTATCTGCTCGTATTCAGAGTTCGGAGGACTTCCGGTTTTTGACCCCCTTTTGCGCCTCTAGTGCAACATTTTGTCACACCGGGTCACACGACGGCACGCGTCGGAAGTTCAAACTTCAGTCTCAGAACACAGGCGGCAGATCCGGCAGATGAGCACAATGGGAGATGATGCTTAAGGAGATTGAATTTTGTCGCGAGCGTCCTCCGGCGTGACAATCTCTCTCCTCTCGCAACCAAATATTTCATTCTACAGCTTCATCCAGTACGTCTTTCATGCTAATACTTGGTGGAGGAACCATTTACATACTAACTATTAATTCCTAGGCCTTACTTCATCAGTTAATAAGCAGGATCTCTTGGTCATATGACCAGTGGAGATTGACATCC
>JBBPNE010000456.1:0-20733 GCA_038090735.1 Xerocomellus amylosporus | reverse complement strand
GGTGACCTCGAGCGCACAATTTCGGCGCTCAGGGATGCTGTTGACTTCACGCCTCATGGTCACCCTAACAAGTCCCGCTGTCTTGGCAACCTCAGTAATTCCTTGATTACTCGTTTCAAGCGCTTCGGGGATTTAAGCGACCTCGAGGACGCAATTTCAATTTGCAGGGATGCTATTGACCTCACCCCTCATGATCACATCGCCTGTCTTACTATGGCCCTCGGCACTTCCCTCAAAGTTCGTTTTGAGCGCCTGGGGCAGCTGAGTGATCTCGAGCTCGCAATTTCGACGCTCAGGGATGCTGTTGACCTCACCAGTCATGGTCATCCTCACAAGCCCAATCATCTTAACAACCTCGGTAGCTCTTTCTTGACTCGTTTCAAGCTCCTCGGGGAGCCGAATGACCTCGAGGATGCAATTTCGGCGCTCAGGGATGCTGTTGACCTCACCCCTCATGGCCACCCAGAAAAGCTCCGCCATCTTAACAACCTCGCGAACACCTTTGTCACTCGTTTCGAACACCTCGGGGAACTAAGTAACCTCGAGCAAGCAATCTCCCTGTATCTCCATGCTGCGTCCGCCCCCATCGGTCCTATCAGTGCTCGATTTCAAGCATCACAGCAATGGATATCGTGTGCTCGGCACATACGCCATCACTCTCTCCTCCATGCATACTCCGTTGCCATTAGCCTCCTTCCTGAACTAGCATGGATTGGCCTCTCTCTTACACACCGTTACTCTGAACTTAAGCGAGGTGCCAATGTAGTGCGGGAGGCTGCGGCTGCGGCTTTGGACTTGGGACTCCCAGAGACTGCTGTGGAATGGCTCGAGCAAGGACGCTCGATCATCTGGGGGGAGCTTTTTCAGCTTCGCAGCTCCTACGACGATTTGTCGTCTGCTCATCCGGATCATGCCTCTAGACTTCGGGAACTGTCTACCGCATTAGAACGTGCTAGTGCCACTCGCGAACAATCCTTGTCCGCACTCCCAGAACCGACTCAAAGTGCAGCGCACCTTACAACGGATTTCTTACAGGAAGAGGCCGACAGACATCACACGCTCGCGATCGAACGGGATAAACTGCTTCAGGAGATTCGACGCTTTCCTGGTTTCGAGCAATTCCTACTCCGCAAAGAGTTCTCTCAGCTCCGTGCTTCAGCACACTCCGGACCAGTGGTCTTTCTCAATGCCGCAGATAGCCGCTGCGATGCGTTGATTGTTCTTGCTGAAGTGGATCATGTATTTCATGTCCCGCTTCCCAATTTTACTTTCCAGAGATCCGCGGGTCTTCAGAAGACGCTGGAGAGATTGCTTGGTCATGCTCGCGACATACGCTGTGACGACAGGGAGGGCAAAAGTGCAACACGGGTTGGCGTCAGCTGGGAGTCCCTCTTATCCACCTTGTGGAACGACGTCGTCAGTCCAGTCCTGAATGCCTTGGCTTTCTCAGTACGTCATGTCATGTCACTTGAATTCATAAGTTCATCTGTCTCTGAACAGACTCCTGGAGACCTATCACGCGTTTTTTGGTGTCCGACTGGCCCTTTCGTGTTTCTTCCAATCCATGCAGCTGGTTTCTATGACACCCAGCATTTGCAACCTGGGCACAGAGTATCTGACTTCGTCATCTCGTCATATGTTCCTACTCTCAGCATTCTTGCGCCGTCACCCAATTCCGATGTGGCACCTAGTGGCGATATTAGCCTCCTTGTTGTTCGGCAGCCACCCTCAGATGGTCTATCCCACCTTCCAGGTGTGGTCACCGAGTTGGAACACATCAGAGCAGTCATCAGGAATGCACCCTCATCACGCACCACCCTCCTTGAATCGTCTGTCGGAACGGTTGAGGAAGCCCTTGCCCTGATGAAAGCTGATTGGGTGCATTTTGCATGCCACGGAATCCAAGATGCCGCACGTCCGACCCAGAGTGGGCTTTGTCTCGCTGATGGACGCCGCTTGCAGATATCTGATATCATCAGGTTGTCACGTCCCCATGGTGGGCTTGCCTTTCTCTCCGCATGTCAGACGGCGACAGGTGATGAGGGTCTCTCTGATGAGGCCATTCATATCGCAGCGGGAATGTTGTTTGCGGGTTACGGGGGCGTCGTCGGTACGATGTGGTCGATCAGCGATGAGCTGGCGCCTCTTGTGGCACGGGATGTATATGCACAACTGATTCGGAACGGCACAAGGCCGGATTATCGGGAGGCTGCACGAGCGCTGCACGGCGCTGTGGGGCGTCTTCGAGATAGTGGCACAGCATCTTTCGTTAAGTGGCTTCCGTTCATCCTTATAGGTCTTTGAATATTCGGGTGTGTACTTATTATGGTTTCGGTCCAAACGCCGGCTTGCCGCAATTCGCAGTCTTGTTCAGTTCGTTGACATACGCTGTCCGAGTACGCCATGCGGCCATGATCCCTACAACGACAGATTAAGTATCCTACTAGTCTGCATGCTCATGCGCCGCCAGGGCCCAAACATTTGTCACAATTCATCTCAGCAGCATCACCAGATCACGCAGACGATCACTCACGCCTCCCTATTAGCAGTCGCTACGATGGAACCAGCTTTGCGCTACTACAATCCTTGGTCTTCGACGAACGAACGAACCTGCAGCGGTCCAAGTCTACGGGTCTTGCAGGTCGACGACAAGTTCATGACAGTCACGGTGCGGAGCGCCAGTAACAACCCACATGTTTCCGTCACACCGCGGGTAGTACCGGTCGGTGCGGCCGCCGATTCAGCAATTCATCACGATGCGCTCAATGAGTACTTCAAAGGTATGATCAAGTGACATTACTCAGTTCACACATGCCTCGCTCACCTCAGGTCTTGGTCAACGATAAGAAACGACTGGGCGCCCGGGCTGTGGCAGCAATTTAGTTTCCGTACTTCAATTGGAAACTGCCAAAGTCGAAACGCCGGGAGTGAAGAGGGTGTGGGATGTCATCCTAGTAACACCCGTTGGAATTTCCATATTGATCAAGTCGGATGTAGCGGGACTAAGAAAGTACTAGTAGTCTGGTGGCCAGCCCATCTATGAGGCTGCCACTGGCTACTATTAGGTATGAGCGGGCTGGCTCACCAAGGGCCCTTCAGGTGGAATGAATGCCTCTAGCATGGTCACCGAGAACTTCTCTGAGGGACGGCGCCAAGCGGAGTAGCAATGCCATTTTAGGCCGACAACTCACTTATGTAATGACTCTCAGCGGTCGATCAAAAACTTTCAATCAAATCCGGTCTGACCCGTCATGATCTTGCTAGCTTCGTCACGGTGATGCGGGGCCGCTGGTGCCGGCGGGGAAAACACATTCGCCCTCAATAGAACGAGAACCCCGCAGGATGGCCGCTGGCGGGCTTTAGAGGCTTTTTATGACACGTCAGGTGTGTCGTGAGTCTCAGTGGAGTAAGATAGTGGAACTACAGCACCACCTCGTACGGTACGGTGTTCATTCTAATTGTCGACCCGCAGTCACTTGCCAGGGACAATCTCCGACATAATTGTGACGAAAGAACGGGAAAGATCTCGGTGCCATTGCAGTCAAGTTCTATGCCGTCCAGTATATTCGTGCTTAGGTGCCTAATGACTGTTCACGCACAAAATTGGATCGTCGACCTTTAAGGCGACGCATTCACGTCCACGCCACTCGAGTGTTCCGAACACTACCCAGCTGGTGAGCACCACGTTCCAATACACGAACTTGGGAGTTAAACCTTGCAGCAGTGCAAGGCACAATATGTGAACCAAGCAACGTCTTGATCGTACCTTTTTGAGGTCTCAGGAACGTTCTGGCTGGTTCGAAACCACCGAATGGGCGCTGAAACAAATCGAAGGCATCCTAATGACCTGTTGCACCCGCAGCATCATGTTCAACAGCGGTGTTTTGCGCCTTGTCCGGACGTCGAAATCGCATTTTGGACTTCAATTTCAAACAGCTCATGATCGTTACGGATATAAGGCCAGGGTGTAATCGAAAACAAATCTATCAGTATGGAATCTTTTATTCTGCTTTCGCTCAGTCCACTCATCGCCTTGCTCATCTTTTGCGCCTTCCGTGGCGTTTATGTCCTTATTTTCAGGACACACAACAGGGTTACCAACAAACTCGTCATTCGGGAAGAGTCGCCCCTCGAGAAAAACAATAAATGTAGCAAACCTATCAGAATCTTCATTCCGAAGGTGCTTGCCAGATGGCCATGGCCTCGTCAGATTAATCCACATTATGCCGTGGTCAAGAAAGAGGCTGATGCTTGGATAACGAGCTTCCAAGCCTTCAGCCTCAAAGCACAGGACGCCTTCAATCGCAGCGACTTCAGTAAGTGCTTTCCTTCATAGTCCATCCGCATGCTAATTTTGTTTCATAGATCTCCTCCCCTGTTTAGCTTACTCTACAGCTAGCAAAGGTAAAGTCATCCTGGATACATTGATCAGATTATTTGCTCAGTCGTTCATTCAGAACATGCTAGAGCTGGCTGTGATTACATGCATTTTGGCTTCATGTTCGACGAGTATTCTGATAGGCCGGGGCCCTCTGAGGTTCGTAAGCAGAAGGACGCGGTCATGGACGCTCTCAGGAATCCTCATACGCCACGTCCGAAAGGAGAGTGGATTGTTGGGGAAGTGGCACGTCAGTAAGTGTACCGATAGTTTCATTGGGAGTTTGCAGGACGATGTTTACTCAAAAATAGATTCTGGGAACGGACCATACAGAATGCTACTGCAGTCTCACAAAAGAGGTTCCTTCAGTACATGGATGAATATCTCGAGGGTGTCGTGCAGGAGTCTATCGACAAAAAGGATAATCGCATCCTTGATATCAAAGGCTATATCGATGCACGACGTCGTTCCAGCGGAATGAAGCCTGCGTTTACCATAATTGAATTGGGACTTGACATCCCTGATGAAGTAATGGCGCATCCGGCCATTCAGGAGATGATTCTAGCGGCTGTTGACTTGATCGCTCTCTGTAACGTCAGTGATATTCATGAAAAGACATTGCGTGTACTAACGTGAATGTTGATCGCTTTGAAGGACATCGTTTCGTACAATCTCGAGCAAATGCGTGGAGATCACCTCCACAACATCATAACGTGCGTGATGAACGAACACAATACAGACGTGAACGGCGCCATGCTGTGGGTCGAAGACTTTATTCTTGGAATTGCGGAGAGGTTCCTTGCCGCCTTGGCGGCTCTTCCCCAATGGGAAGAGCCCTTGAATTCACAGGTAAAGGAGTATTGTGATGGCTTAGGTCAGTGGGTACGGGCCAATGATGTCTGGAACTTCGAGGGCGAGAGGTATTTCGGTATTAAAGGCCTCGAGATCAAGCAGAACAGATGGATGTTGCTCCTGCCGAAGAAATACGCAGTGGAGATTGGCCCCGTTCACGTCGACAGTTCCCTTTTGTAGCCAAACATTGTAACACATTTCACCAGGCCTAGTAGCTAAGCACGAATATATCAGACAGCACAGGTCAGGATGGGAAACAGCAAAACGCGCGGACGGACGACCGCACTGAGAAAAGAGAGGGCAAGGCGACAAAACGCAAACAATAACGCGGACCGAGATCGTTCCCATTCTCTCGTCACAATATTTCAAACACTGCCGTTTGAACGTCCTTTGAACAAGTGATCCGTCGTGGCCGGACGATGATCTCGTGCTCGGCGGCCACCCGCCTAAATTTTCCATCCGAGGTTTGTTCGAGTAGTAGCGCACTAAAAGGTTGCTCGAGGCGAACGATGAGCCGCAACGCTCGGGTATAGTCGTCCAATCGCAACGGCGACGAGCGAGACCGCATGATGTCTGTATCTGACTCCACACTGATGATCAAAGGCGTAGCACTGACGTCGGAGACAATGGTGTGATCAACGTCCACGGCAGCGTTGAAGTCGATATCAGAGTCATAGTCAACGTCGGTCTCAGAATCGTCTTCCCAAGCAAGTCCAGCATGCGTCTCAGTCCCATCCAGGAGGTCACGGATCCACGGATGCACAAAGCACAACTTGCGTGATTCGGTAAGCAAGATGACATCTGTCGTTTCAAACTCCACTTCTCCGAGAACGGAGGTCTTGGCATGATATCTGCTCCCTTGAAGGCGGCGTAGTTTCCTGACAGGAAACACGATGCATGGGAGATGTAGTCGACGATGAGCACCGATCACGGGTGGTAGACGAGTGATTCGGTCATAGACCGTCATCACCTCCTGCTGGGATAATGTGGTCCGCAATGTTGCAACCCGTGTCTCTGTTTCGTCCTCGTTCACTGTCGGTGGTACGGACAATGATTGTTTGTAGACGGCGGTAGAAGCGGGGAAGCAGCTGTTGAAACCAGAGGACTTCCCGGTCCAGGCGAGCACGCCCATTTCACCCGAACAAGTCAAAATCTCCTCCAAGAGGTGGCCAAGGGCTGCTTCTCCTTCTCCATAGTTCGGTGTGAGGTTGCTAGGAAAAATGCCAATCAAAGAGTATGCCGCGTCTTCTTCAATTGTCGCGGCGCGTGTCGAAGCCAAGCGGAGCACTTCACGAACTCCTAAAGCACCCGGACGAAATTTGGTGATAATTTCAGGGGCGACCCCGAGAGCGTTTGCCAACTCCTGCACGATAACTGGGGATTCTTTGTGATTGGTACGAGTCTCATTGAGGTAGGGTTTCCATTCGCTATCATAGAAACGAATGAGCTTGGATGCAAGCAGTTCCAAGAGTGTCCATGCTCGCGTCATCCACAAGCTGCCTGCGAGGTCGCCTGGCAGCGACGGAGATGGTACTCCCACAAGGAGAGCAAGTGTGGCTGCCGATTCCTCATACCACTGGTACATGGAAACAAGTGATCGACTGAACAGCGCGCTGGTGCTCTTGTTGATACAACACGTATCACTCCACGCCCAGCGATGGCCATCGTCACGAACCATTTCGCAGAATTTGCGTAACTTGTCATTGAGCGGTGACTGATGTAGAACCCAGACTGATTTCACCACATTGACTTCTTGGAACGACGGTTCCTTCCCTTCCCATGTGTGGGAAAACATGACGTATCGGAAATATCCAGAGACGACTTGTAGGATGCGGTTTTCATCCAGTTCCTCTGTCATGGAGGAAGCCAGCTCCTTGAAAGCTGGATCTGCTTTGAATATACGGGTTCGCTCGGATCCGTCGCAGAGAAGACCGGTTTTGATATCAATGAGCACGAGAGGGCAAACCTTGAAGGTTTCATGGATCGCGGCATCAATGGCAGTCATTGTCACCGAGGGCGACACATAGTTATTGCGCCGTTCTACGGAATACGTCAACGATTCGCTATCGGGCCGGTTGTGAAAAACGCTTACGACGGATGCCCTGGTCGGAGGAGTTCTCGATTGCTGAAAGCATACTGACAAACGCATCGATAGCTTCGTCAAACCGCTGTGCACCATGGAGTGCCGCGTGCTTTTTCTCGTAACCCCAGGGGCATGCAGGGTCGAGCAGGATGGCCTTACGAGCATGATATCAGCGACAAACGTCTCGAGATGAAGAATAATGATACCTCATTCGCATCGCTGATAGCATCCTCCCACGAGCCCTTTATTGCTCGTGCCTTGCTCCGCTTGAGGTAAAGGCCTTGAGCAGTTGGGGGATTGAGGGACAATGCGACCGAATATTGTTCAATGGCTTCGTCATGCACCTGCGAGTGTGCTGCAGCGTCGCCCATGCTCTCGAACGCCGCTACACATCTTCGGGAGAACTCTGAAACGTGTGTCAGACTACACACCAATTGAATATGTGCAAAGAAAGCTCACCACTGATCCAGTTGGCGGCTTCCCCCCTTGTTCGGATGTTTTCACTCAAGGTGTTGACCGTCTCGAGAAAAGCTTCCGCAGCCTCCTTCATGCGGCCGGTGGCATGCAACCCTTCACATAGTTGTCTTCGAACTGAGAGAGCAATTCCATCGAATTGCCATCCAAATAGCTTTCAAACGGGATCAGCATGCACCACGACGAAGTCGTGATCGCTTACAAGCGAGATGGTGTTGAGGTGAGGACTCGTCTGAGAGGACGATTGAAGTTGTGCACGTTTGAACAGCTTTATCGCGCCCTCATAGTCATCTTCCTTCATGAACCTGTTTCCGAGAAGAACAAACATTTGTGCCTGGGAGAACATCAGCAGTTGATCTCCTCGGCCGAATTGGGTCATAAGCGTACCTGGACAGTGTAGAAAATCAACTTGTCGTCCACGGTATCGATGAGGTCGTGGACGCGCCCTATCGCATCATCCTGCTCCCCGGTCTCAAACAGGATAATGCACTAAATGAACCTACAACTTAGCGGTAGTATGCATCTAGCATACAGAACACGTACGCGGATTAGAAAGAGGAACGGGATTTCTTGGAGACTACAATGCAGGAATGTAAGATCGAATGCGCGAATCCCTGCCTGGGGTTTTCCTTGGCCAATACGTGCTACGGCCTTCGCAATATAACCAATGACGGACGGCTGGACCTTAAGGGACTGGACGCGAATAAATATAGGCAAGTGGAGTACGCTGCGGAAACGTACCTGTTGGGCATCATCGTACGCCCCGCTCCAGTCTTGCAAGCGTGCACGTACAAGCGCACGATTTGCCAAAGAGTTGTCGCTACGGTTCGAAGGATGTGTCATTTCTTCCGTGATGACCGTCTCGGCCTCCTTCCAGTCACCTTGCATACACAGCTCGCATGCTGGGCGACTGAGATGTAACAGTGCCATCTGAGGACGAGGATATCAGATTGCGTTCGAGACCGATAGATTAGTTATATTACGAACCGTCGATTTGCTAGCAAGGTTGTGACAGTAGGACGCGGGAAGAACATCCCGGAGATTCCAAACGATGACTTTCTTGTCTGCCCTTCCACCGCTCACAAGGTAGCTGTCATCAGATGAAAGGGCAATTGACTGCACTGATCCAGTGTGGGCGACAACATGACCGAGTTGTGAATGGGTGGAAGTATCCCAGAATGAAATAGAAGAATCCGCGGAAGCTGCAATGAACTTTCCGCTATTTGATAGGACGATCGATGCAGGATCCGACCGGCTGTGGATTGACCATTGAGACAGTAAGGATCCGGAGGACGTGTCGAAACACTGGATATTGCTGTCGTGCGATACGACAAAAAGTTGCCGGTCGTCACTTGACCAAGCGAGTGGGATGGTTGGCTCCATTCCGTTCGAGCTGAGCCTGACTGGGATGTCGACAAGCAAGTGTCCATTCTGAGTATCGTGGATGCGGACAGAATTCTGGGCGTAGGGGGAAACAACAACACGGCTACCGCTGGCGGAGAACTTGAGAGCCACCAACGCAGCAGAACAAGGCAGCAGGGGACCGACGAGGAGCTGACCAGTCGTTATGTCCCAGATGGAGGCCCCACGGTTAGACTCGTAGGAAGCCGTTCCAACTGTCCTCGAGTCGGGAGAGACGTCGACAGCCACGACCCAGTAAGTATAACCCTTGATCTCAACCACCTTTTTCTGTGTCGTCGTGTCCCATACCGTCACCAACCCGTTCCTCGCGCCGGTTACAATATACTTGCCGTCCTTGGACACAGCAACGGTGAGGACTTCACCCCCACATACTGCTGCCCCTGCCTCTCGACCGTCTTTGACCTCCCAATATCGAAGTGCGCCTTCGTCTCCACCGCCTACGATTCGCTTCTCATCCCGCAGGAAGGCAACAGTATTTATGGGGTTGCGGGTTTCGATTTCGAGGATTTTGAGACCGTCTTGCGAGCAATCAGCGTACTGCAGTCTACCCAATCAGATGTCTGTTACGCACCGCTCACCGTCGTCATCATGCTCGTTAATCCTCTGGCGTTGCAGGAATCCAAGGCTACAGAGCGAAGCGTGGCACTATAGTAGAACTTGCTACTCGCGCCACACACCGGCCCTAAGCTTGGCATCATTGGCCCCGGCGCATGGATGTGTCCGGCTGCGTCCGTCAACTTTCATGCAAAGTCTTGAATGAACCGCCGGTTGTTTCAACAAGCGTGCCATATTCTGTTCTCAAACTCCTGGTCGAGAATGATCCGGTTGATTTTACATGGAACTTGATGGAAGCACGATGGCAGTCATGTCGTGACAGTGGTACGGACACTCAGACGCTCATGGATGAGGTACAAGTTCAAGTGACAGTGAGTATAGGAAATTTATTATGTATGAGCGTCTCCGCACTGACACGGGTATTCCGAGTCACTACTTCGACAACCTGGGCTTTTGTTAGTTTCCCAGTTACTTCCCTCGTTTTGGAAGCTGCTCGTCAGCCCAAGGGCATTCCAACGGGCCCACTGCGTTGTTTGCGGCCTGCACCATATAAACATACTCGCTCTGACTTGTTCCAGGAGTTCCATGACCTGTAAACAACATACCATTTAAACCCAAAGGTCCATGATCTACCCAGGGTAAAGCACATGCCACGCAGCGTCATAGAGACTCGGGTTCGCGCCAGTCTCGTTCACGCGTGCTATCGTCGCAGCGGCCATGTCGCCAAACGGGACCGCGCCGACTTGAGTGTCGAAAACGCCGGTGGGAGGATCCCTCAACGACGCGTTGTATAGATTGAGGATCTTCCAATGTCGATGGAGGTACGAAGCGCGATGCGAGTTCCGTAGAGCCACTATAGAAACTGACAGCATCCGCAGAAGGGCTCACGTGCTTCACCACGGCAGCGGTGAGCGTCGAATGGCACGTTTGATAGGACAGCGTAGTTGTTGGAAGGTGCGTGTATCTCGTCGAAAAGTGGATAGAGTTGGGATATGGACGCATTTTCGATGGGCCAGATAAAGTTCTGTGGCTCACCAAGTGAGCGTCGTGTCACTTGCGTTGGTTGCGTATACGCACTAGACTGTACCCACCCTCAAGTTTCAACACAGTGCATCGGAAACAGAGGATTTGGGTATGTACAGAGATCTTCGATCATCCGTGGTATTAGCATCGAAACGGTCTGTGCATGCCGGCATTTTCTCGATTACGGGTATATCCGCAATATACGGCGAAGGGGAGAGTTCACTAGGGCGTCTATTGGCGCATGTTCTCACCGTATCTGGAGATGTGAGCATCCTTGCATGGACTGGAGAGTCTGGCAGGTACAACAGTTGCCTGCCCGCCCATGTCACTGTATTCAACGAACTAGCGACGTCACACCTCCTGCCACCCATTCAGGACGCCGAGATGGAAGGAATCATCACCGCATCACACTCTTCTTCGTTTGACCTGGACGTGGCCCTGAGGCTATACGACCGTCTCAACGAACTTCCTGCAGCTTGGTTCGCAGCAAGTCGGATGAAACTTCCATGCATCGCTTTCAAACTCCCTTCTTTTTCATCATATCGAACAGGTTCTGGCCGCGTTTATCGCGCGGACACTCTCGCCTTCGGGATGGTGGAAATCAAAACGAGATACGACCTCTCTCGGATGAACACTCTGTACCTCGTTCACCCCTGGCTGGATACTCACTTGGACCGCGAAGAGATGCAAAGTGATGTATTCGTGGAGGACGGCGTCCTGCCACCACCCTCACCAGACACGGACGATGAAGAGATCTGTGACGAGGACATTGACGACGATTCCTCATCACTTCCTGAACCTGAATCTCCGTCATTGTCATTCCCCGCTCCCGTGCCAATGGACAGAGAGACGCGAGCACGACGACTCGTTGCCCGTCTTAGACAGCCATTTGGTGCACTTTTGGTCACGCTGGCGTCGACGGGTCGGCGTGCGGTGGATTACAGGCGGGTAGCAGCTGATAGCATGATCACTGTACAATTTCAGGAGACCGTCTTGTTGACCGATCTTCTTGACAATGTACGCACAATCGATGTTTTGTGACTTACGTAGCATCTCGGACGACAATCGACACGTTTCACCAACTATGCCATTGCAATTGAAGGCTACAACCTATCGGTTGCTCGATGCGAGTATGACGCTCCAAACACAGCGCGACTTTTAGTCATCATCGTACCTTTTGTAACCAAACACCGTTCGAGGGCCAAGTTGAACCAACCATGTGAACACAGCTGTGCTTCACCAAAACGGACTAGCGTAAATTGAACTTGTGGATTTCTTGATGCACATAGTGTCCAGATCCTGTGCAGTAGACGATTTATCAGAATGATTTGCGTGACCAGGATCGAGACCGTCGTCGGCGAGCGTACGGAACATTCCGCTCGTCGCCCAACGAGTGATAGACCCATACGGGGCCGTATATTATTCTCTCCAAGTTGCCCACTGGAAAGAAAGTTTGGTACTTTGAACGAACCGGTCACTTGAACGCGCTCGGCACGCAGGAGGCTCTACCTGGCTCCGACAACAATATCTTCAACTTTTCATGCGCTTAGCAGGGAAGAGTCCCGATACATAGACTAACCCTCTCCAAGCGGGAAGACGTACACACTAGAGACTCCAGTGATGATCCATAGTACCGCGGGCCACCGTTGCGCTGAAACTGCTGTAGTCGCTCCGCGCATCGGACGCTCGGGTCACGGACGACTTCCAGTATGGACCGCGACGAAGGAACGGGATAGAAATTATGGAAAATCTGCCCATAAGGGTATTTCATAAAACATCATCAAACATGAGCACGGTGAGCAGCGCTCAGCGAGGTAGACGGTGTAGTATGAAGTGGTAGTAGATCCTGGCATGAATCTCGAGGAATCCCCATTCGGAACGTGATTTCATCCTGTGCTGGCGTTCTCGAGGAATTACCTTGTGAAATACAATATCGATATCCACCAGTTTGCCCAACCTGCACGGCGATCAAGAGTGGCGTTAATACCTGCCGAAACGAAGAAACTCAGTGCACGCAACAGAATGAATGAAGGGTGGACTCATACAACCAGTTGACTAATAACATCGAGTCCGCTCAACGAGGCAGGACTATTCGATGCAAAGAGTGCAATCACACTGACACCGGCAACCGCAGTGATGGCGCCAGATTCGACGATGAGGTATATTGAGGACGCAAATCGATTGGTCGAGGTGGGCATCAAAAAAGCTATTGTCCGACTCATCCGCCAGAGACGCGCCACGATCGCCCCGGTGACAAACACATTGAGAACGAATCCGAATGCCCATGCTGAAATAATGAGAGAAGTCGATACTGAAGCATCGCTCGGAAGCACAGATACATAAGCGGCACCTAACAAGAGGTCAGCGAACATGTCAAACACAACGGGGAGTTCACGAACCAATGGAACCAGCCATTAATATGACCTGTGACGCGTTCTCAGTAAGTACCACAGATGAACTTGGCGATTGGTTGCCCACAGGAAATATGATGACCCTCCAATCGTACATGAAAACCACATAAAGTCGCCAAATCTCATTGATAACAAGTGCGCGTCTCAGTACACACATCATTGTAGCCATCTTGAACTTACTAGAATCAAATCTTGGGCGAGTACCTTTATTATTCCCTTGAGCACAACTTTGGTACACTAGCATAAGTTCTGCTTACCATTGTGACATACAGGTTGTCCTTGACCATGCGAAGTGTGGTGTTGTCGTCGAGCCAATATGTCGTGGAGTAGTCGGGTACGTTAGCTGGTACATAGATGAACGCGTCGAGCAATTGTTGTAGAGATGCCCCGACATGAGCAGTGCAGAGAAGGAAGAGTATCGTGGACATCATTACGAGCACCCTGCCAATCTCATGTCATCAGTGATATGGTAGTCATGGGGGATGACCTTGAACTTACCAACGTACAGCAGGGGCCTTCCCTTCACGCAAGAGAATGAACATGCATAGCCCGTACATGACGCAGCTACAAGTCGATTAATACATTTTGAGGGCTTGTTGCAGCCACTTTAACTTACTTGACCCCTGCGAGAACGCGAGTATCAGCAGGAGATTTACAATAAAGATAACTTGAATGCCAGACATACCGTACAACACAGTCTCAACCCATATCCCGATCATGGATATTTTGCCCATGGGAGGAAGCGCCGTATTGGCGGTCGCCATCTTGTCCCAACCAATGGCACAGACATGACTGGATGCCATCTATTTAACATGCTGCGCGAATACGTGGAGCTCCAAGCTGTGTTGCCCTGGAGCGATGCCGTAATTCCATTCCCCCGTGCTTGACAACGCAGATTCGTCCAAAATAACGCTGCGTTCCAACTATATCGGTATCCTCAGTATCATGTGCCAATATCAAGATGAACGAGTTCTCTGGAAATAAAAAATAATTGTGAGATGATGTTTTTGGGCTCAGTACTTACCAGTACGATCATGAAACAGCGGCCCGCGCTCACTGGGATCAAAGCTAGACCGGTGACCGGTGACGCATCCGAGTCCAAGCATTTTTGGGGCCGCACAGCCATACACATGCATCGGGGACACGATTATCTCATGGTGGCACAGCGTCGATTATGCTTTTGTTCTGGGCTTGAAGGAGAACAAGGTCGGACGGCTGATCCGATGCATCGCCCGTGGGAGCCGCTGGTTGTCAAAATTGAAGCAAGCGCTCGCTGGTCGAATAGCCTGAGTGCATCAATGAACAAAATGTTTCCTAGGTACACGCCCGATGAGTCCACGGTAATCTCGAGCGCCGCTCTCATAATGTTTCGTGCAGTAAACGCGTACCAGGTTCGCCGGAAATTTCGATCCGGGTTCACCGCATTCCTGGTTCGAG
The DNA here is from genome assembly GCA_038090735.1 of Xerocomellus amylosporus. Taxonomy (NCBI): domain Eukaryota; kingdom Fungi; phylum Basidiomycota; class Agaricomycetes; order Boletales; family Boletaceae; genus Xerocomellus; species Xerocomellus amylosporus. The sequence continues at coordinate 6,098 of JBBPNE010000456.1, read as the reverse complement.
GAACAAGCTCCGACTTGGAAGATGATGCAACAAGAAAGTTTTAACCGTTTTTGTGACAGGGCTGATCGAGTCACACACTGGCAGTACAGCGTAGCTACAGATCGACGACTCCTCGTAAGTCATGATATGGTCGATGACGACGCAAATCAACGTGAAATCCTCAGGCTTTCAAGCGCAGCACGATGAAGCACGTGACTATAGATCAATTGATCGCGAGCGTCTTTGCAGAGACGCGGATGGTATTCATAATTTACTAAATGGTCCATATCCGAGACGAGGTCCGATTGTCAGGTTTGTCGATAGCACGAATACACTGCCGAGGCCGTCGCAGACGCGACACCCTGAAGACGGCGTCAGCCCCTAGTCTACACGGTTGCGAGCACGGCACGAACCTTGAAAGTAGTAAAGACTACACACGAGGACGGTCGTCAGCGTACAGCATCAAGATCAAAAAAAAGACCATTTCGCAAGACGTACAGTTGCTCGGATCGTATTTCTGTTTGATCTGCTGCAACTGGCTGTACTTGTAACCAAAGAAGGCTTGAGACGTGAAGGGGGAAGAGCAGATGAGGTCGACGCGCGTGAGGAGCATGTGGTAGTCCTTACCTTCCTGCCAGTTAGTTTCCCAGGCACTTCCCTCGTTTTGGAAGCTGCTTGTCAACCCAAGGGCGTTCAACGGGCCCACCGCGCTATATACGGACTGCACCATGAAGTCATACGTGCTCTGACTGGTCCCAAGAGTCCATGACCTGAAAACATCATGTCATCGAAGCCCAAGACGCATTGCATTCAATAAAAAGACCTACCCAGGGTAAAGCACGTGCCACGCAGCGTCATAAAAACCCGGGTTCGCGCCCGTCTCATTCACGTGTGCTTTCGTCGCAGCGGCCATGTCACCAAACAGGATCGCACCAACTTGAGTGTCGAAAACGCCAGCAGGACGATCCTTCAACGGGACGGTCGCAATCTGCAGCCCTTCCCAGATCGCTTCCGCGACACGTTGAATGGATTGAGGATCTTCCAACATCGATTGAGGCACGAAGCGAGAAGCGAGTTCCGTAGAGCCACCATAGAAACTGACAGCATCCGCAGATGGGCTCACATTCTCTACTATGGCAGCGGTGAGCGTCGAATATTCGTGTGTCGCGTTTGATAGGACAGTGTAGTTGTTGGAAAGCGCGCGTATCTCGTCGAAAAGTGGATAGAGGTGCGATATGGACGCCTTTCCGACGGGCCAGACAAAGTTCTGTGGAACACCAAGTGAGCACCGCGTCACTCGCGCTAGTTGCGCATACGCACCAGACTGTATCCACCCTCAACAAACACGACGGTGGATGTGATACCTGAGTTGATAATCTGATTCTGGTACTTCCCAACGAGCGCTATAAAGTTGACTCCGAGGGTCTGAAGGTCCTGCGAGGCGTTTGGCGCGATCACCAGGGACGAAGCACCGATCGCTGTTGGAGGCAGAGTGCCAACAGTGATGGATACTGAAAGGATGGTTTGTCATTCCCACGTTTTCCATTCTACCACAGGAGCCACGCACTGATGATGCCCCAGCTTCCAGCCCCTCCGCCACGTATCGCCCAGAATAGGTCAGAGTCTTGAACGACATTGATCGTCCTGAAAATACCATCAGCAGTCACAATCTAGTAATCCAGCTAGTCAGAAATGATGGGGATGTGGGAGGATCATATGACTCACTTCGACCTCGAGCAGATGGTCAACCTGAAATCATGAGTTTAATTAGTTGAACAAAGAAAACAACATCTTACAGCAAGCCCATATGCTGGACTGAGTCTGATTTGATGTAGATGTGAGCACAAAGTATCATTTAGAAGATTTCGCATACTTACATACTGTAGCCCCCTGCCTGGATAAAACCGCCCGCTGATCCAAGGCTGAGTATGCGATGGTCAGAATAAAAAAGGACACGCGCTACGGACCAGCACCAACAGTCAGACAGCCTCCCAATACCGCCGAGACATTGTGCGCCTCCACAGCGAGGTAGACTGAGTGAGGTCCAAGCCGTGAGTAAAGACATAGGTGAACAAGAACCCATGCTTACTGGCTTCTAGCTGCGCTCCAGCGCCAATCGTAAGGGCCGGGACTGGTGCAGCTGACGATCCCTGAGGGACGAAATCTGCGACGTACGCGACACTGTTGAGATTGTGGGTGAGGACTTGAAGGGAAGAAGGTCCCGAGGAACGACCAAGGTAGTCATGACCTTGAGACAAGATGTAAATGGGCACGAGAAAGATGAGATGCTAAACTATATCGCACCAGTGTTCTTAATGGTCAGTTTAACATTGTGGGCAGTAGCCCAATTGACAATATTGCTGGCATCCCGGGCACTCGATATCGCAATGCTATAGGGTGGTGTAGTTCCTTGAAGACAAGGTTTACCAGACACTGGTTGTGGATCAGAATAGTTCAATACACAGCCGTTATCATAGCCGCAGCTCTCCCAGTTCGTCCAGAGAAGAGCTGATGCAATACTTTCACGCTAATAGAAGGATCGTACATACGTTCAACGTGAGCCAGATAACGGAACAAGACTTACTGTATGTTCATTCGTATAGTTTGACAACACGGTCTTGCACTTGTCCGGGTCGTAGAATGGATCTTCGGTATAACACACTGCAGCCCACGGACGCAATGCCTGCAGCCGACCACCGAGGGTGCTATTCAGGGCTGCCCAGGTAGATGCGGATGGCCAGGCAGAACTCTCGAGAGTGACGTAGTTCGGGATTACATAAGGAGCTTCAGGCATTTGCTCGCGAGCTCCCGGGACAATGTAGTTCGGAACTGCATACGGAGCTTGAAGTATTTGCGCGATAGACCCCGCAACAAGACACGAAGAAACAAAAAAAGATAGGAAAGGGGAAGGGGACGGCATGTCGATTGCTGGAAAAGCAGTTCGAACTCGGGTTGAGGACTTGTCTCTGGGGTGGCTTGCTCTGCTTTATAGGCGGCGAACACCTCAGAAGAGCTCTTTGAAGGCTAGATTGTGTGACGTTAAGATAGCGAAGGGACCGAATCGGAAATCGTCTCACAGGTATGGGCCTTGCCAGCGACTTGTTGGATTTTGCTTTAAATAACGTGAAGCTGATGGCCGTGTAGTCTGGTTTTCAGACAGACATTTTAGATTTCCTTAGTCAATATCTGTGGAGGTCCTGAACTGGTCCTGACCATCGGCTACTGTCGACCACCGGCGGCGGCGGTGGCACTGAGTTCATTTCAAGGTGAAGTCAAAGGCGCCATTCCCCCTGATCTCCTCAGGAACTTGCGGGAATTGATGACCGCCGTGATTTATTCACAGCTAAAGAAACGCCAAGCAAGAATGATCGGATGATAATGTAATCGCAAGGCGGCAAATTAGTGAACGCCGCACCGCACACCATCGCCGAAGGCGCCGGCACCAGTCATTGCCTCGCTGTCTTGATTTGAAGCGCTTTCTGATTAGAGTCGCAGACTCGGGCCGGTCGAACGACGGGTGACTGTCCGCATGCATGTGTCGAGATACCCAACGACGGGAGCCGTCGCGGAGGTGGCACTGCTCGCCAACAAGCTTCAAGAGAAACAAGCAGAGAGCCATATTTCCTGTCGACTCGCGAACATCGCATCTGGATACTCTACTCCGCCGGCGTCATCTGCGGGAGAGGACTCCCAAGCGCAGGGGCGAGAAGACATGGCCCGCGACATGATGGTGGGATTTATGTGAAGCGAACGAAGAGGAAGCAAAAACCCAACTGATGACAGCTAGCGCGTAGCCTCTAAAATCACCGTCCAACATCCGAGGACCTTCGACGCGGATGCATGCAGGTCCAACGAGTAAAAGGAGTTAAGACGAGTACGCAGTTTGGCTTTCCATCAGGATGAGGGCGGCGAGGGTAGTGGGCGGGAATAAGGACCATGTATTGATTGTATGAACGACCAACAGGAAAGGTAACATTCAGCATGTCATGCAAAAGTGACGCCGTGTTCTCCATTGTCTATCCGGCATATTGGAAAGGTGTGACACGACAAGCGGTCCAACAGTCCACCATACTGGAACTGCGCGATGTCGTTGATACGTGTGGTTGTCTCAATTTTCCGCAGGGTGTGGGCAGAAACAAAGTATTCACTAACGAACGCGCAGTGTATCCTGAATGTGAGGTCGACATGATGGAAAGAACCTTTGCGAGTAGTAGCACAGTGATGAGGCTCGGGCATGGCTGTAAGAGTGTAGTGGTACAAGCGATGACTAGTTCCCTACGCCAAATGGGATATCGACACACATGGACTATCCTCCCCACGCAGTGTGCACGTACCAGAGACTACTACGCCAGCGACCCCGACGGTCCGTACCGCCGCCCCTCGTCCCACCGAAACCACTACAGCCGCTCCGTGCACCAGACGACGTCTACACACCCAACATCCCATTATGCACCCCCAACCCCATGCCCACAGGTGCCGTCCTTCCCCGCACATCACCCGCCGAGCACTACCCCCCAGCCCCGTGCTGACGGTCGGGGAACTGACCGTGGACGACCTCGCGTTCACGCAGTGACCCGTGTCATCCGGCCAAGTTCGAGAAAAGTACATTTAGGTCATGCCTAGCCGCGTACCTTGCAGAAAGCCCACTTTTCGGTGGCGTTCGAGTTGCAGTGGCAGGGTCCATCCCGTATCTTGCACTAGTGCCCGAATGCGTTAGATATGGGGTGGACTTGTAACTGTTACTTATGTCGCTTAACTGCTAAGTGCGGCGACCTCTAAGTCGCCGTTAGTGATGCGGAGTCACAACAGTTCAGACTCAGTATTTCCTTTTGGGCAGACAATCTCTCAATCACCATCGCCTTGTGCCGCACCTGACCTTGGTTTGCCGGCAGGAAATGAGCTGAATGGCTTTCGGAGTTTCAATATTTGTCTCTTTCAATGGCTCTCATTCTTCCCACTTCCTCTCCCACTGACGATGCTCTTCATCGAGTCCTCCGTGGGATCGGAGGAATTGCTGCACTTTGTGGATACCACACACTCCGTATGCTCTCTGCCACCAACCCAAGAAGGCCTCATACTACATGGTCAGACCATGAGGTCAACTCGCTCCTCAGCTACTTGTACACTCGTCGAGAGAGGATTGGTGATGCGGGTGTTTTCCCTCTAACGGTATATCATGAGGCAGCCACGTCACTTGGGAATTGTAAAACTTCAAGTGCAGTCGCAACAAAGTGGGCAAACATATGTTCTCACTTTTTCGTTCATCCTCACACTATGTTGTGCTAATATGTCTACCTAGCTAAAACAACTTTATCTATCAATACAAACCTATCTTGGACGTTCGGGAACCAGTTGGAATACTGTCAATGGTGCAAATATCCGCTCCCCCTCTGAGCAGGAAATGTGGAACGCCTGGATAGAAACCACGGTCAGTCCTAGATAGGAAATTTTTATTTTATCTCACGCCTCATTGCACAGGTTGGCCGCCACATGGCTGCGTTCAAAAACAAGGGCTGGCGGTTTTATGATGGGTGTTACGGTCGCTCTCTAGCGCCTAACATAACGGACTTATACTTTTCTTTTTGTTCTCTTATCTTATCTCTTGTCTTGACTGATAAAATCCCCTTTAGTCTCACAACAGCTACGCTGCCTTCGCACCAGGCCTATGCCTGCCCTTTAACATGTGCAGTGCACACCTTTGCCTCACCCCCGGTGCTGTGCACTTCTCATGCTTCTTTTATTCATTTACCACATGCCTCATGTTAACCATTCCCCTTTCATTAAAGCAGTGCCTTCTTCATGGCTGTGCTTGATGCACACCCCCTATGCATGTTTATGCTTCCTCTTCCATTCTGCCACCGCCGTGCGGTTTCCTCATGTCTTCCTTATTCTTCCATTCCAAGGCTATGCTTGATGCATGCCTTTCCCTCCTGTTATCTTTATTAGACACCCATATCGGTAGATCCGATATACACATGTATACATAGTAGAGTAGTATATATACATAGGCCGCAAGTGCCAGCCAGAGAACTACAGTTTAGTTCTCTTGGTCTTTCCCCACCATTGCAACGACAGCTCCTAGACTGCCTGCCAGTGCTTGCAGCTAGTACCCTTTGACG
>JBBPNE010000455.1:0-20768 GCA_038090735.1 Xerocomellus amylosporus | reverse complement strand
CTCGGACTCCAGAGTTTGTCGATATGTTTCCTCATTTATCTGCCATGCGATCGACTGGGTCCCATTTCCTACAAATGGCCGTTACTCTATCTAACACGCGTCGTGATCTAGAAAAGCACACCGTGATGCAAATCTATATCGAGAATGACGATTCTCTGAATGCCATGGTTTAAATGTGCTGAGTGTATACGTTAGACACTAAACGGCTGTGTGAGTGGGACATACCGTGCGCCGCGCCAACAGCGACGTTATTGATGAAGCAAAACCCGGACGGTGTGTCCTCCCCGCAGTGATGACCCGGCGGCCGGATTGCTACAAACGCTCGTTCGCAAGGACCGTCCGGTCCGTTGGAAGGCGGTTGCGGCCCGCGCGTGGCTGTCATACTGGCATCAACTGCTTCGCACACAGCTCCGATGGCGCCTTGAATCGCGTCAATGGAACCAGGGCAGACTGTACCATAGTAACATCCGAAACGCGTGAGGAAGATAGGATCATAGATCAAAGAATCAGACAAAAATACTAACGGTATAAATCGAGGGGTGGGATCCCCTCCGGAATCTCCGTCCCTTTCTCCGTGATCTTTTTTTGGCTGTCACGCGCCCATGCGATGAGGTTTTCGAGGTAGACGTCCCGCTCAATGTCGCCGTGCACGTATTTGACGGCGGCATGATCAAGAAGGGAGACGGACGCAGAGGTTCTTCGGATCGTGACCGAGGCAGTCCGGAGGGGAGAACTTGGACTCGGGCTTGAACTCGAAGGAGCCGGGCCCGCAGTAGGTGCAATTGCCATGCGGGCAAGAGCAGCCGCGAGATCGCCTTCGTCCGTGCCTGCGGCAGGCGCGAGTTCGGACTTGTGGGCATTTATGGCGGACTCCGCGTCCTCGATGCGTGAAATAGCAACAGCAAGCCCCAACTTGAGCGCATGAAGGCGCTCGGGACGCTCGAAGATACCCGACGTGTCGCGCGAACGTATGAAACGGTGTTTGAAACACTCGTCTTGGATGAATATCGCGGTGCGTTTGTCGTGTACATTAGGAGATGAACTAGGACTGGGAATCGCCTTGGGATTATCCGAGTCCGATGCAGCTTCTGGAACTACTATTCCACAAGGCATGGGGATAGCAGAGGGTTCGTGACTAGGTTCCTCTGACTCGGAACTGCTTGCATCCATGTTGATTTGCCAGTGTGAGTCTTTCCTAAGGTGGGTAGTCGTTATTGGAACGTTTTGATAGCTCTCCGAAAGTCGCCAGTCAATGGCAGGCAAGAGTCGCGGTGAGGCCTTGAGGTTGCAGATAAAGCGTAATAAACTAATAATGGCGACCAACTTTGGACAACAGTGCCAGTGACTAACACAGCATGCGATTCGATGAACTTTGATATACACTACATACATAGTCGGGCGAAACGACGTAGTAGAAGTACGTGCGCGTTCGCAATTTGATCATTGTGCTCTTGTTTCTTGCAACTGACGCTTCAAAGTTCCTTGATCAACACGTCCTCCGACCACAACTCCCACTTGTCCGCGGTTTCAAGCAGCTGCTTTCCTTTCTCTCTCAATACGACCAAAGACGCAGCGTGGACGGGCAACCTCAAAGGAGGGTCCTCCAAGTAAGCTGCCCTGTACACCACCTCTGCAAACTTTTCGGGATCACCATCGAATACCGGGTTAGTGTTCGCAAAAACGCCGCGGAATTGCATCGACGGTAACGAAGGGTCAGTGTACGCTGGATGTACGGGGACCGTTATCAAGTTGACGGTGGGACACATCGTGCGAAATGGTCCCGGTTCGAGAATGGTTATCTGCCAAGAAGTCAATAGCGATAGACATCGGCGATGTCTCGGGATGGGGTACGGGTGATTTACCTTGATGTTCCAGTTAGGGTCAAGCTCTTCCGCGAGGCCCTCGCTTAGGGCTTCGAGAGCTAGCCACCAAGTTAGTTTCTTCCACGACCTTCCACGTGGTCACGACAGCATACCATGTTTACTGCAATGCGCATCAGCATCCATGATCGGATGTTGTCTAGCGATCACTCACCTGGCGCAATAGTACACGGAGCCAGCGGACGAACGGATGCCAGCTAAGGACGACATTTGAAGTAGCCGTCCCCCCCTTGGATTATTCTCTTCACGGAAGAACCTCACCGCCTCCTTGCTCACATGCGAAGCGCCCCAAAAATTGACTTCAAAGACACTTCGAGCAGTGTATTCGGCTGTGCCCTCCACTTCTGACAAAACACCGAACCCAGCATTGTTAACGACCACATCGATGCGACCAAACCTTTCCCGGCTCGCAGCGAATGCGGCAGTCACCTCGGCGGGTTTGATGACGTCGAGCCTAAGAACCAGAAGGTTCTCTGGATGCTTGGCCGCTAACTCGGAAAGAACCTCAGGTTTGCGTAGCGTCGCGACGACTTTATCACCCTTTTGCAAGGCGTACTCAGTAATACAAAGACCAAAGCCGGAAGAACATCCGGTAACTGAGTTAGGTGAGCGCAGGATAGTTCATTCGATGACAAGACACTCACTGAACCAGACTTTCGCCTTGGGTGACATTGTGGACGGCCGAGCTGAGAGGGCAGCAACGAAAGAGATTTCGGTTGATATACGGCGTCAAGCACAGTCGTGGTTCCGCAGCGGCAGGTTTCGGTGGACAAGATGCTTCCTGAAGCGGAAGTCTGAATCGTCGTTTCAGCCCTCACTCACCGCACCCTTGACGATGGGAATTTGGGCCGTAGGGAAGGATACCGTGGCCGCAGACCCACAGTATTCCGCGGTAGTACCCCGCAGCTGATCAGCGAATACCGCGGCTGCCGAAGGCAGTCCCGACCACATGACGGTGTTGTAAAGAATGGATTACCCCCTAAGAGGGAGCCCTCCCACGGACAACGATAATGGCGGTGCAATCCGGGATTCGCCGAGGTGAGACCCATTCACCATTCACAGCACCGCCACTGTGAATTTCCTCGATTAATGCTACTTTATACGACAAGTGGCAGTCAAGTTATTAGAGGACTCCGTGCCTGAACGGATTAAGACATCGTGGGTCTGGCTTGGGAAGACTAGTGGGCAACATACGATATCGGACATCAGCGGCATCCCGTCGGAGCTCAGCGAGCATGTTCAAAGGAATGGTTGAACGGGTGAAGTTGGTTCGGAAATGTTTCGCCTCATCTGTTGCACACTAGTCTCTTGTCCCCAACTTGCTCCTCACGAGAATGCCTGCCTCCTCCCGACTTTCTCAGTCAGCCTTGGCTGGACCTCGCACAAAGGTGTAAGAAATGTGGCCTGGGGGTAGCATTTCAAGCTCGGGTGTTCAAGGTCAAGTAAGTACAAGAAATGAACCGTGGGAGGAAACATGCAGTACGTATCAGCGACTCGGACCGGTGTTCTTTCTCTTGTTCAATCGTACAACATCTCAGAATGCACATAGAGTCAAATCGATTTTTCGAGTCCTAGCCAAGAACTTTGAACTGGTTTTATCTCCATGGACGTGCTTCGTTGAATGACGCTAACTTTTTTTTAATGAAGAGTCTCAAGTAGATTTGGCTCAACCTTGCTCACCCAGTGCGCGGAACGGTGAATCTTGAGTTGGGTGGTGTACTCAAAATCCCTGGAGTTTATCCACCAAAATCGCCCACTCCAGCAATGTCACACCCTGTTTCAACATCTCTTCCTTCATCTCTCTGTCTCGCGTCTCCTCCCTTAGCCTAGCAAGTGCTCGGAGATGCTCTTGGCGCCGGATCCCAAGGCTGGACAGTACTGGCGCGATATGCAGCAGCGAAGGCTGGCAGGAAGCGAGGACCCCCTCAATGGAGGAAGTCGACGAGGATCGACTTCTCACCGGCGCAGGCGAACTTGTCAAGTGCTTGGGTTTCAGGTTCTGCGGTGAGCTGCTACTCGTACTTTTGTTGTATTGGAGTTCTTGCCCCGTGAAGCCATTCCTTCGAGGAGGCGAAAACTTCATACTTTGCCCCGTTAGGGCGTTGATCTCGGCCAGGGTATATATCCTCTCCGATCGGGTTGGACTTGGGTCTCTCGTACGTTTGACGATAGTCCCCGTGGTCTTTTGTGGTTTGAGGGCGTAGTGTGTGTTCAATCCTACGGGGGTATACACCCTCTCTGATCTACACGATTGCGAGGCGCCGGATTGGCTCCTCCGAAGCGTTGCCTGCAGATGTGCATGAGTTGTCGATTCTCGATCACTGCTCAACGTATCAATGTGGCCACCGACTCACTTCTGTTTCCCTGGGTTTAATTGTTCCTTGATTGATGGTGTACGTACTCTCACGATTTCGTTGAACAGGGTCGTTTGTCCCCACCCCCGACTCCCCAAATTCGCTCAGCTCAACGTCGTTCCGCGCCACTTCCTCTCGCCACATACTCACCTTGACTTCTCGCCCTCCCTCCTTCGGGGGTTGATGCTGTCTCGCGGCCATCCCGCCACGGGCCCGAATCGTCGTATCCAGGAGATTACCTTGTTCGTCGACCCCGACATCCTGGAGACGCCTTGTGACCTCCTCCATGTATTTCCCGAAATCGGCGGGCATCGCAGCTTGTTGACGATGAACCTCGTGCCTCTCAGCCCACTCCCCATACACCCTGCTATACCGCGGTCCCCCCTCTCCATCCTGTTCCTCTTGACCTTTGATGCTTCTCACCTCCGTCACGCCATCGTACGGGAACATTTCTGTCGTCACCGCCGTTTCGTAATCGTGGGTCACGGCGTCAAAGTCATCAGGCAGGATCTGTACGGTCGTCGGTGCGCGCGGATGTCGGCGTGGCGCTGGCGCTGGCACGGGGACGATGTCGAACGACGAGTCTTTGTTTCCGTTCACCGAGGCGATACCAGTCCATCGATGGGGAAGATCAGCAGATCAGCGCGATTCATCGGCGTTGGAGGCATTCGTATGCCAGATCGGGGCTCACCACTGTTACTATTGCCATCCCTATAACGCATCTTTCCTGGACACGCTCCGAGCTTTGGGGTGAGAGCTGATCTTGCGAGACGGGGAGGAGGAAGGAGGGTTGAGTGTCCAAGTGCTGTCAATGGGCGAGGACGTGTCGAGGTCTTCTCTCTTCGGTCGATATTTGGGATGGGCGGAGAAGCGTGAGCGACGACCGGCCTCGCTGTGGACCTCACCTCAAGGTGCAAGCCCTTTGTGACAGGTAAATGCCCCGACCATGAGGCTGCAAGGCTTTTTAGATAATCGCCACCCCATCTATCGCTCGCTGGCGAAAATGCGTCTTGCACGTGCATGTGTAAGATGAGGGTGTGGCATCATTGAAATGCAGCTTTCGGATCGGTGCGGCCATGAATCGGGAAAGACTCGCCAATTGATTCTGGTGACTGTATGTTCGAGTCGCAGGCAAGGAATGGTGCGTATGATGCTTGGTGTGTGTTTTCAGATTCTGACTTTAAGATTCGAAGTACTTGTGAAGGTATATCTTCAAGCGACCTCATGCAGCTTGCCCCCGGGAGCGCCGGGAGCCTCTGACGGTGACATCGATCACACATGCTGCCCAGAAAGTCTGGGCAGCATGTTGTGATGAATCAGATTAGTGATGGAACGGCTCCGTTCCGTTCGGTTTGCGTTCGAACGCGTCCGGACGCCTTCAGATATACTCTGCTGACGCCATCCCCAGCTCCAGCACTTGCCCACCAAATCCATACCCCATCACTCCCCAGCACTACCCATAACAACGCCATCACACCACTTAGAAATGTGCTACAAGGGCACTCGTTACCACCAACACACCTCAAGTGTGCCTGCAAGCCAGCCATTGCCACGCCGCCGTCGTCCCGTGTATGGCAAGATGGCCAACTTTGAAATCCCTCAAAGTGCATCACTTCCACCCCAGAATCTTCGGCACACGGTGATTTGCACTGCGACCCCCAGCATGCACGCTGACGCAACCCACGATCAATCGATCACACGTGGGCGATAAGGACCTCGTGCATCTCGAGCTCTTTGGGTCGTCTGCGAGAACCCTCCAGCGGGTGGTGCTGGATAGGATCGAGGGCGTCACCAAAAATGGCTTCTTTGCATCTCCGCTCGCTCAGACTATTTCTCAGAACGTGGTGTACTCGATCGTACAAGACGTCGCACTCCGGGGCAACCTCGTCATCGGACGCACGGAGGGGACGTTGGATGTTGTGGTGGAATTCGACACGATTGTCTTTCTGGGTTCGTATCTTGTTTGCTTCGACTCGGACGAGACCTTCTGCTTCTACTAGTTCCATTCCCATATCCGGTCTCGGTGTATCACCACGGCTCCTGAGCCATTCCGATGGGATGGAAGTCTATTAGAAAGTTCACACCGACCATGAAGGCATTATGTTGTCCTTGCGTCGTCAGTGAGATGCAGGTTACTTGTATCTTTGAGAGGAGTTGAGTGATTGGCAAATTGGCATCTCCTCATCCCTCTGATACTCTGACTTGTCTTATAGATCGTACAAGCTCACTGATTCGTCACCTCAGCCGGTCGAGGATACGGCGATCCCGGTATATTTACACACGCATCATGCATTTTCCTGGGCTGTGACAATAGCGGATGGTGTTCGGGTGCTGCCAGTACCCCGAGCGACCTCACGAAGTATGATCTAGCACCCACAAACACTATGTTATCGAACGAATGTTACATTTCCATCAGACTATCCATAGGTATATTCGTCGGGGTCTCCATGCTTCTAGTTGCGGGTTCGACGCTGGCGAGCATGAGTACCCATCTATGTCTCGGCACCACCGGAAGGTACCCGTCGGTTTCTACCACCGATTTACTCGTGAGGCGTGCAGACTGGCCGATGTGTATGCTCATGGCCGGGTCATGAGCGTACTCGAAGGGGGTACAGCGACCGTGCACTGACGAGCGGAGCCATGGCACATCTCTGTGGACTCGTGGGATCTCCCTGGCCAAGCTGCTACATCTGACTCGGATGGCTGGGTCGATCACACGTGGCGAGGGTAACCTCATGAAGGTATGACATTTCGTTCATATCTTGCTCCAGCGGATAACCTCATCTCACGGTTTCTTCGCAGCTCAAAAAGGCTGTCAAGCCCCGAAAACCTGCGTCCGCGCGTGCGAGCATGGAGGAATGGCTCGCTCGCAGTGTCGGTCTCCCTTCTGTATCCAACGGCGGTGGGCCAGACACCAGCGTGAAGGCGTCGTCCACTCTGGGTGCGGGTGCGGGTGCTGGCACGAGTACATGGGCCCCCCCGACGTCCATGGCCCTCCGTGAGCGGAAGAAGCCTGTTGTGGACGGCGCCCGAGCTGGCGGTGTGCTGCCAGATTCAGCACGCACCGGCAAGAACGGGGGTCGGAGCGTATCTTCTTTGTGAAAGCAGTCTGCGGAGCGCACCAGCACCGGGACAACCAACACGTCGCGAGCCCCCTCTACAAGAGTATCGAAATCAGAAATAGGTCATGGAGAGATGGACCCACGGGAGGAAGTTCCGTCGGGTGGGACGGAGAAGAAAAAGCTGCCGCGGGTTATTTGCACGTTCAGCCGCCTGATTTGGCTGGTTGATATTATTGATGGGTGAGCATATTTCCAGTACATGTGTGTATGAGGAAAACTGTAGCCCAGGCCCCAGAGGGGCTGCTGCAAGGAAGCGGGCGTTCTCTGTAGTGCACGAGCACCGATATAAACACCATACAAGCTTGGTATTCACCATCCAGATGCCTCAGTTATCATAGTAGACGATCTTCGCTGGCGTTCTGAGTCTAGGTTAGACCATGCGAGAAATCAAGTACTGTAACGAATACTCACCGCTCTTCAATCCCCTAGAAACACGGTGGCTATCAGAGAAAGAAAAGCGGTGTAGTGCATGACTCACATTGTCCTTCCAGGCCATCTGTGCTGTCAATTCTGTAGACCCGAAGAATGCAACCACGTCAAAGTCAACTTGGTAGTAGACCTCGCCGGAAACCCCTATCTGTGCAACTGAATTATTTGCTGCCTTGCTCAGGTTCGCCCGAATTGTGCAAAGCTTAGTGAAAGACGCTAAAAAGCGTCACTTCAGAACGAGAACACGAGACGTGGGAAAGAACTTGCATGAATCTTCATCAAGCCATTGAGGATCGAGTAAATTGCCGCGATAACACAGGATTTCCACTCGCTCGCCACCAAACTTTGTTTTATTCTTGTTCTCGACGTTGAACGAGTCACGAATTTCCTTCTGCTCGTCAACTTGATCGCCCTACGAAACGGCGCTGTGTCAGTATCTAGAAGGGCATCTGATACCCGAGGGAAAAAACAACTCTGCGAAGAATCGGGCAAAAGCCTCCCGGGATTAGATACCGTCCTGATGGACTTCTTTCCCATTGGTTCTTCCTGCGACAATGCTCCAAGTTGCTTTCGTCGGCCCACGGACTATACTTGACACCGTATGTGGCACGAGCAACTCGTGACTTGACAGCGCGATCGATGTGGAATATTACCGCCCCGTTGGCGACCGCCTTGTTTCTAAAACGCGTCAGCGGACTCTGTGGGCATGCCTAGAGAAGAGCATACATATCATTGTCGGGACGGCAGATTTTAATGCCCTGCTCCTCGAAATGCGACTGAAGGCGAGTCCAGACGAAATCGTTTGTTCCCAAGCCCCCCACGAGGAACGCCATCTGAAAATCGCAATTTAATTTCATGATTCAATCACAAAGTGTGTAACTCACAGTGATCTTTGTAGTAGTGGCCTTGCGTTGTTGGTCAAATGCATCGATGATAGCTTTGATGGAGCCATTGAACAGGTTCGTGGCCTCTTTCCTGGAAGATATAAAATCATTCCATGCTGATAATATGGGTCGGAAGCAACGAAACCCTACCCTGACAGCTTCAAAGCTCCACGTTTAATGTTAAACTTCGGATTATTGTAACGGATGTTGCCAATCGCGACATAAACTGGCTCGTCAGCACTTCGTACAGTGAGCTTCGTTGTTTGGTCGAATTTTTGTATAATGTCGTTCATCTCCTCAGTGCTGGAGTGAGGCGAGCCTTTAAGTTTTCCTGTTTTCAGAGTTCGTCACTCGGGAGACAATACGAAGGAAAGCCACCAACCCCGCAACAGACCCGCCGCACGACGGGTGACAAACACCGAACCCCGTAGGCGACCTTCAAAGGGAAAGGAGGTGTAAGAAGGTGTATTGTTGTCAGACTATGCCGCATACACTCAGCTGGGGCAACCTCTTTGCAGGCGATCGGGTTGAATGATATCGAATAGAGGCTCAGATCAATGGTCCCTCCACCGGCATCAATGATGGCGATCGTTTGAGGTTTAGTGTTAACAGGTAGGATTGAAACACAATAGTGCAAGCTCGCTTCGCCTTCGGTTATCATATGGACGCGAGCTCTCCCCTCGGGCGTGCGGGGGATGAGACCGGCACCCTCGATTGCTTTACGGTATTTCTGCTGCTGTAGACCCTCCCAGCCGTTTGGATGAGAGAAAATGAACTCGATGGAATTTTCGATCGACGTCCAGGTAAACCCCACATGATGCTCCTTGATATGTTTTTTGGTAACCTTGTATAGATACTTGACAAAATCTGTCAGAATGTCGACGGCGGATTTTCCGGACGGGAGTGGGGGTACATCCTCGTCCTTGATATGGGTGGATACTAAATTCTTGGGACGGAGGTGAAGCTTCCACCTGGACCCAATGAGTGAATTCTAAGGGTATCAAAGCATGGTTGGTTACCAACCATTCTGCCTTCGTCCACCCGTTTTCCTCTGCATCATTGATTACATTCAGATTGAGAACCTCGCTCCCAACTGCTTTGACGTCACCGTTAGCGTCATAGTACAAAATGGAGGGCACTTTGGCATTGCCGCGGCCTTCCGTCTGGCCAGGAAACCTAGAAGGATGTCAAGACAAATCAATACGAAAAGAAATGGGAAACTCTACTTAGTGACTCCACGGATCTCGGGAATTTGTCCTGGCTGGAGGATGCAATACGAGATACCGCTGTAAGTCGTACCAACATCGAACGCAAGAACGAGTTTGCGTGGGCCAGAGTACGGCTTTCGGGCAAGCATAGGGTGTGCGTAAAGATAAAGAGGCGGGAAATTGTCACTTCGAACAGGTGATACTAGGGTTATATGCAGATACCCAGGAAAGACAAGAAAGCACCGCGCGCTCGATTATCTCGATGATGGCATGCTCATACTATGCTGCACCACAGCAACTTCGTCAGTCAGGTACCTCAAGCGTCAGTTTTCGCAACATCGAGAATTCGAATTCTACACGACCTTTCCATTGTCCACACCTAGATATCATTCGCATAGCATGTTTTAGAGTATTGAGAACTTGAATGAGCCCATTTGAAGCAAACATGAGCGAGATCGTCAAAGTTCATTGTCACCAGACTAGGCACGCTGAATCGTCACTTCAGTGTCACCTGCCCACCAGATTTGGCTTGCGTGACTTGATGTGACTCCATGTGACATATCCGTGACCGACGAAGCGGCGTTGCTGTAGTACAGCTAAGTACAGCATCATGGCACGAGTGCCACCATCATTCATTGAAGATCAAGCTAGGAAACGGACCACCGGTATGATTCGCCAAGCAGAGACTGACGTGTCGATCTGACTCGGACGCACTGGACACGCCACGACAGGCAGTGACTATCTACCCTAGACCAATCTACTCTGGCAATCTCCTCATACAACCCGTTCTACTCCCACAATCAACGAGTTCTCACAACCACGTCTTTCAACCAATCGAATCCGACTGCACCCTAGCTTTTCCGCTTTGCGTAGAGAGGGTATATATCCCAACGCTCTCAGCAAATACTTCCCCGTTCAAATATCAATTCGTGCCGTAGGGGATCTTGCTATTGCTATTACATCTTCCGGCGAAATGCCTTCCTGGAATCTGCGGCCCCAATCATCATCCTCTAAACCTAGGGTCGTTGAGGCGTGCATGGCTCACGAAAGATCACGGGCGGAGGTACGAAAACGAGCTCCCTTCACAATGAAGAATACAATCTCACAACCAAACATTAGTTCGAACCTCGAGAATCGCCACGATCCTTCGTTGATAACTACAAGCCGCAACTCGAAAGTGCATTCCAAGACACAGTTCGCCCAGGCCGGCAGCCGATTGACGCAAAACGAGAGTTGTCAGCACAGCCAAAGGCTTCGGAACGTACATTTGAATATAAGGAACAAGTGAGGGGTGGGATACAGCAGAGAGACAAGGTGACACAAGAATAGCCCCATGTGAAAGAACGCCCGCTCATAACTGCTTCCTAACAGCTGTCCCGGTCATCCGAAAGTGTGCGTCCATACCAGTCGAGCGCCACTAGGCACACGACGATCCAGCAACATGCCACGGTGTTCGAGGGACCTAAGGACGCCGAACAGCGTGTGTACTCGTCCTCCACCTCCCGTACGCCCAGACCCGCATACCACGAGGCATTGTCAGAGTCCACGCACGGCGTTTGTCGCGATATGGGCGGTTCGCCTCCTCTGTCTCCAGGACACAAGAAACCCAGGCGCTCAGATACAGCGCAGTCGAACACCAGCACCTCTGACGTAACTTCCTCCCCCCAGACCACCGAACTAAATAAGCGCTATGAAGCCCTGTCAAGAGAGCATGAGTCCGTTCGAGGCGAACTCCAAGCGAATCTTCAGCATCTGAAAGAAAAAGACCACTTTATCAGATCCCTTAAGGCTGATATCGCTGCTCTGCACCGGAGTTATGAAGCACAATCGACCGCGCTCGCGTCTGCGCACCACGAATTAAGATCGTGTCAGTCTCAGTTGGATAACGTGCAACGCTTCATCTCCACAGCGGACACACACGCAGACCAGGATATCATCCAGATGCTGCAGGAGCTTAACGAGGAAGTGTATCAGATGTCCATGACGATGGCCGACTACGTCGCCGAGGGCTTCGCGCGCCAAAGTGCGACGGCTCGTCGAACGAAAGAGCACACTTCTGTTGGGGAAAACATTTTAGTAACGATTGGCCAGGTGATGGTGGATTATTTGGCTGCTGTGCAGGGCGAAGATATTGCATTGTTCCTCCAAATCGCGTTCCAAGGTTTCCTTTCACATTTGCTGCGTCAAATCGTATCCTCGTGGACATTCGACCGGAGCCACAACGCGCTTATTGAAGAAACGTATCAGAGATTGCGGAGAGCAGGTGAGACCATTCGATGTTCGATTCACGTCAAACATTTATGGAAGAACGGAAATAGAAACACAGGCCATATCCGGACGTTGGCGCTCCCTTACACGCACCCATATCCTGCCCACCCCTGTCAGCGATCCAAAGGATCTGGTCAAATATATCATCTCAGAGCTCTTTAACATCGTCAAGTCTGCAGGCCTCGGTTTTCCTCAGCCCGATGCAGTGCCCAAACTTTCGTCAGAATTTGGCGAGAAAATATTATCCATCGTATCGCATACGGGGAGGTTTAGTGACATGGTTTCTGGGATGATATCTGGCGATTTTGAAGTGTTCGCAGTTCAGTCCGGAGCAACGTTCGATAGGGAAAGCATGGTGGACATGAATGAGGACCAAGTGACACCGCGAGGAACGCGAGCAGCCAAGATTGTGCTGTGTGTGTCTCGGATGGGATTAAGGAAGAACACGGGGGAGAAGCTTATAATATTGACCAAGGCACAGGTGGTGCTCAAATCGTTCCTGGACTAGTATTCGTAGTCTAGTGTTGGGGCCTTTCGACGAAGTGAGAGGTATGAAGATTGGCTTTGGCTCGAGTGAAACTGTACACACTACTGCCCCGTAATTCCATGTATCGTCTCAATCGTATCAAAACGGAACCGGGAAGGTGATCCAGAAAGCACTCAATTAGTAAACAAGGTGATGTCCAGTCTGACTCGTCTTATAGTCCGTCGTTGCGGTGGTGCGAGATGCGACCTAACCGCCAAGGTGGGGTCACGTCAATTAGATTGTACAAGCTCACTGTGATTCGTCACCCCAACCGGTCGAGGGTATGGCGATCCCGTTATGTTTACACACGCATCCAACACGCATCATGCATTTTCCTGAGCTGTGACAAGAGCAAACTGAGGACACGTGCTGCCACCCCGACGAGCTCACGAGGTGCGATCTAGCACTCACAAAAACTATGTTATCGAACGAATATATCACATTTTCATCAAAGTATTCCATAGGTATATCAAGGCCCTCCGGGTATCACCTGGCCCCACAGTTCTCATACATATCGATTCAGGATAAGCCAAGCAAAATCATTTATATTGCACGGTATACATGATATCGAGATACGGCAAGCGTTCTTTTTGGGAGAGGGAGACATCGAGGGAGGGTTGTGTTCGCCCAGTCAAAGTGGAGAGGCACGTCCTTCTGTCCTCGAAATCAGCTCCCTGAGGCAGAAACGAGTGGCGAAGGAGGTGCCGAGGTCGTTAAGACGAGCAGGTTTCTCGTGCTGACCATCAGGGGTGATGTCAACACCATCCCTGAGCATCGAAATTGCTTCCCCGAGGTCACTCAATTTTTCCCACACGACCGCGCGGGGAGGGGGAAGAAGAGGATTTCTTACACGCGTTCTTTTCGACGACGCTCCTACCCAGCGACTTTTTCTGTGGGATGGACGTCATACGACCTGCATATGGTAATCATTTCGCGGCCGACACGGGGCTGATTTTGGCAGTATCCTTGTCCGGATGCCGCACGGGGGCTCGGACTGTTGGTGGGTCTCCTGCTGCCCTGGACGTACTTAGTACCCTTTTTAGCAGTCGTCCCGACGGCTCGCGTGCTGACAGTTGGAAGTGTGGGAATAGAGCCGACCGGAATACCCTCGGGCTGGTCACCGTTCTCAGCAACCATACTACACGTCGCATTCCCCTGGACCTCAGCATCGTGATGCCAGGCAGATGGAAACATCGCCACGTTCTCCCCACCCTCCACACGCGTTTTGGCAGTCGAAGCCGCCTCGTGTCCATCGTGGAGAGCAAACGCGGACTCGAAGGGCCGTTGCCGATTTGGGAGACCATGACATGCAAGGCGGACCCATTCGTTCTTGCCAAGCCTCCCGACGACCCTAGAAATATAGGATTGCTCCCCATCTATACTGGCGAGGCCGTCGACGTGCTGACCAATGTTGTCCAGTTCCGTGCCTAGGGAAAGGAGTTCGCTCTCGCCAACGGCATTGGCTTGACCGATGGCAATGAAATGTTTCCCTTTGGTGGCAGGATTTGATACTAGATCGCGCTGTCTGGCACGAATGAGGGCGGTCAGGGTTGGGGAGTAGGACGAGATGAAGAGACGAGGGAGATTCTGTGCCTTCTTATATGGACTAGCAGCGTAAAAAGGCAACAGAGAGAACTCGGCGGTGGGACACCACCAGATGCGTGATTGAGACGGATAGGTCGTCTGGAGGCAATCAACAATAGGCGAAACGATCTGATCTCAAAGTTTGCGCAGAAAGAACACGAGCTCTTTCCTCACGTCAGCCTTCGTTGCACGCACACTCAAGGTATGGAGCTCCGTTGACAGCACTAGAAGATTTTACTGCGTGATCTGCAAGGAAATATGAACGGGATCTCGATCAAGGAAGACGATGAGCGTGTTACAGCTATACTTGCTCGCGTTGAGGATGATGACGGGGATGAAGTTAACCGGTGTTTTGAGGCTGGACGAGACTGGAAGTCCCAGTATCTCTTCTTGAAGTCGTTCGATGGGCCGCGGGCTGCGAGCGATGCAAGTACGAAATACCTTGTCGGCGTCTGTACGTCTAAGTCTGACAGTCAGTTTTCTGCGCACTGTCCCTCTTTTTCAAGTGCCAGTGCGTATTCCTCCCACAACAACCCATAGACGCACCCGATCTCCTTCACTAGGTGCGCGTATACGAGAGCGGGTTTCTCGACCATTTTCGCATAGGCGCACCAAAGCTTCAGATATCTTAGATCACCGCTATACCGTGCGTCGTCCTTGAATTTCTAAGTAGCCTCCTCAAGTAGCTAGACGAGTCCTGAGCCATGATCGTTCTCGGGGAAGGTGCGTGATGTCCATTTGATAAAATCGTCGTGCCAGTGTCAAAGGTTGATCTCTTTACGGCAGTCCGTCTATACCTGATATCGAAGTCCAGGTTGTTGATTCGGTCGTAATCATCATAATCATAACGCAATGCACCATGCTGGCACATTCTGTCAGACTCACACCTTCAGTCGCTTCACTTCCCATCTAACTTCGTTTCCATCCCTCGAGAGTACAATGACCCTCCCCCCACCATCCTCCCAATGATCCAGTCGCCGCAGCTTTGAACACTTGTTACCAAGCACCCCAGCAACCTTGTCGTTCTTGCGTACCCTGCTGAGTTCGGATGTGGACAAAGATATGGGAGAGGAGGTCGCGAGCGTGGCAAGCGTCAGCGTCGAGACCTCATAAAAGAACTTGACCCCGATGAACGTCGTCAGTTCTGTGAGCGGGGAGAGGACCGTCGCCCATTCGGTCACGTTGGTCGCAACGCCCAGTCCCGCATTGGGAGCGGCTGCGACCCTACTTGACAATATGTCATTGCGTCGCGCGGCATGCGATTGCGACGCTTGCTCCGGGACATCGTGCGTACGCTTATGCTTGCTCACGTCCAACCAGGTAAGGCTAGGCACACACTCGACGAGTCGTTTAACATCGTCAAGTTCGTTCCACCCGGCAAGCTCGACGCGTCTCACCGAGCCTCCGCACCGTTTCAGACTGGCGAAGAAGGAACCGTCCCAGTCTGCTCCGGAGAGCGTGATGCCTCTGATGACCTCCAACGGACGCGGGGAGTCGGTGGGACAGTTCAGGATCGCGGTCGCGGTCGCCTTGCCGCACCTTAACTCACGCAGTTTAGGGAGCGAGTTCGGAGAGAGAGAAATCCCGGTTCCGGTTGCGGACGTGGATCTGTCGAGAGGAAAGTCAAGGTGCAGGACCTCGATGTTGGCATGGGCGGCGAAAAAGACAGACGCAGAATCGAGGCTGTGAGCGGAGGAGCAGCGGAGATTCGTGAGTGAGAGGGAGCGGAGAGAAGGCCAGCGGAAGCAGAGAAAGAAGTCGTCTACCGCTGGGAGGCGTTGGCCTTGTCCACGCCTGTGCTCGTAGCCAATGTCCAGAGACTGGACGACGGAGGGTCAGATGGTGTGCATCGGACCGAAGCCTGCCTTACTTCAAGATTAGGGCAGCATGTGAGCATGCCTGAGATACGGGCCAGCGCTGGCGTTTTCGTGGACCCGAACGCGTGTTTGGTAGCTTGCAATGCAACAGTTTTCAAATCGGGTAACTAAGATGGCGCTCAGGAAAAAAGCATGGTGTGAATATGACCAGACTTACTACGGTGACAGATTTAGGATTAGCTGGTTTGGCCTTGTCGAGGGTATATGGCAAAAATACAAGGTTGTCACTGATGGTGACTTGGGAGAGTGCCTGACATTTCATCAATGTTGCCCAGACATTATCGATAGATATTGCCGAATGATTACAGGACCAATGGAACGATTGAAGCGCGGTCATCTTGGTCAATGCAGAAATCAAGAGTCTCTCTTGTTTTGAGTGCAACGCGAGCTCGTCATCTGAAGATTCAACATCGGTGTCTGTCTTCATGATATCCGCGGGAAGAACAAGGGGTTTCGAGGACCGCTCATCAATGAGTTCGAGCGTGCGGACATTGCGCGCGAGTGCACGGTTGACGATCAAGTGATTCCACAGGCATATGGAGCTGGCCTTTGCACATATGACACGATAATCATAATGCCTGGGAAAAATCACGGCGTGCAAACGATGACACGAAAGCGCAAGGGCAAGCAGGTCGCGCTTCGAATCGACATGAAACACGATGGCGTCAAGTATTTCCGTGGGCTGGCGCGTGAGAGTGCGACGGGATGGAGATAGCCCGACGAAGGGTTCGACGATTGTGAGGAGGTGGAGGGAGAGTTTGTGCTCGTCCGGGGTGAGTCTGTATTGGCACCCACCGATTCGAGAGGCAAGCGAACCGAAGAGTCTGCGGAGAGTGTTTATGGCGTGGAAGGGGTCAGTGCGGTCATAAGAAAGAGTGTTAGTGTTGACGAGGGGTGCTCGTCGAAGGGCATGTTTGACGGTGGGCGGGGAGGACTTTCTTGCCTTGGTCGGTGGTGCCATCAACACAGGAAGCGTCCTCTTGATCGCCTGGGAATGCCGCATCAGTTCATCACCCGCTTCTCTGCGATCAAACGTAGCCATCACGTGACCGCGTACCTGCTCGTCCTAGTAGGCTCCTACAACACTTGAATCGCTGATAATGCATACGGTTAGAGCGACGAGGTGTATGTGTGAATGATCTTTCAAACTATCTAAAGAAGTTTGAGCCAAACCTGTACTTGTATTTTATCGATGACCGAGAGCTCGGACGTCGCCAAGCAAGATATCAGATTCTCAACGTCGTCCGTGGGAACCATTCGCAGTGCACTCATACTGGTACAGGGATGACATGGTTTCAATACGCCAATACGCTGCTTATTTCATTTCATTGCTCGCCCGTACAACAAAAGTACACTCCGAGTGCACGGCACTACGTTGCTCCTAACCAAGCATCGCTGCAATGTTCAGCACTTGCATTCTCCAGATTTGCATTTGCACCTAACAGGAAGAGTCAATCAAGCGTCTAGGATGTCCCGACAACACGTACCCTGAACCACAGTTACAACTAGCGTTTCCGCAGCCGTTCTGGTTTACAGGGATAGACAGAATCTGTACGCTCGGTCAACAATTACTCAAAGTGGATCAAGGGAGTACGAACGGTGTTCATGATATAGTTCGAATGGGAGGTTTGGCAATGGGAGATTTGGCAGGTGCCCTGGGCTCAGCGTCCCTTTTATCTATGGCTCAAGCCCTGTTTGCCATTGTTTTTACGCTTCACCCGTGTGGCAGCCTAATCGCCATCTAGGAGACTGGGTCGGATCATCTGACAGCGCCGCCGCCCGCAGCGATATGGCTTGCGCGTACCGTCCGTCAAGTCTCAGTTTTTTTTTCCTTTTCATCTCCGCACCTTGCTGTAGCCTGTCAACGGTCCAAAAGAATTGTGCGTACGATTCCCATCGTAGCATTTCGAGCCCGTTCCCAAGTACGCACTGCCGGATTGGGTCGATCAATCAATCGTGAGCGGTTTTTCAAACGACGTGATGAGGCAAATTTGCTGCGTCCAATGATGGTGGCGTATGTGGCGTATCGCATGCCGTGTGTGACGGCATGAACAAGTTGCGGGCTGGGTCTTTGTTGCAATGCTGTGCCGGTGCCTGCCCTAAACCGGTCGAAGAACAAGTTTTCCTTGTCGTGACTCGAGCAAGCCGTCTCCCTGGAGAATCGGACATTGACGAGCTTGATATTATTGACGTGAAGCTCAACACGGGGCACGACCGTGGTGGAGGAGACCGGCAGACCATGCCGCATCACGCAAACAAACACTTGACACACTTGTCATAGCTGCACGCAACGGCAAGGGCGCACCACGGTGATGTTCTGAACGACAGATGCCAGTCTCTGGTGTAGGGATCCGGAAGAAGCAAACGATACATAATGAAACTTGAGCGCATTCCTCACCTAATTCCACGTCGACACGCGGCAGGCGACATTTCTCGATCCTCTTGCCAATATAGATCGTCGGGATCGACAGTTCACGAGTCACGATCGTGACCTACGTGAAGTAGTACGTCCACGTGGAGGCTATGATGTACCACTGATTATTCTGTTTTCCAGACCTTCTACGTATTGACGAAACAGTCGGCGTTGATTCACTGGCAATGCCGCGAGATGAAGGATTGTCGAATGTGACAAACGACGACCTGCAGGCCCGATGAACTGCATTCTCGGAGATGGTGGTCCTTCGTGTACACTGTGGGTAGTAGAATGCGTGAATTTCAGCGCCAGATTAAGTGAAGTATAATTTTATTTTATCTAGTGTAATGGGTCGAGGGTTTCTTCCTCAAGAGGACGTGACATGTTCACGTGATCTCAAGGCGCTCCTTTACCTCGAGGAGCTCCTATCACGCTCTTGTCAGCCTCCTCGTTTCGTCGCAACTCCAGGACTAGACTTTCGAGCTACATCTAGTTCTCCTTCCTCGAACCATCGTCTATGACTCATATCATTGAAGATGAATCAAGCACAATGTCGAGACTCGCCGGACCCGGAGTCTCTGGAGAATCCTCTGGAACAGCAACAGGGCAGTCCGTCGCCGAGAATCCTGACGACAATGGGCTGCGATGCAGACCAGGATTTGAAGAAGAATGTTTGGAAGCAGTCGAAGGTTTCAGGAGAGGACGCATTGAAAGAACGACTGCAACCACTCGAATCGCCCTCGCAATCTCAAACGACTGTATACTCTCCTCTGACGACGAAAAAAGTACCTATGAAACTTACTTCTCAATGCTCAACCGCTACGAGGACGAGTTGCGAACAGCGGGCTCGCAAACTCGAGCGGATAGAGCGCTCGCTTTCCGTGTTGCGGCGGAACATCACGCTGGGGATGAAAGTGCACGACAAATCACACGCGGAGCAGAAAAACGCCCCCAACAAGAGACAGGGGTCGCTACTGGATCGGATAAGCATGCCCAACACCATTCAAAACAAGAGCGGAGCATTCCACGGAACAAAGAAATGCTCTCAGCAGAGCAGACGGTGACGAAGATGATGACTCAACCAGCTCTGCTGAGTCGTCTGAAAAGTCCTCCTCCTCTTCTGAATCGTCTGACGGGGCCGCCCGTTCTAAACATCGTAACAAGCGAGTCAAACTCAACTTCCGATACCTTGAACGAGCCGCGCACAAGTCTCAAACGGAAGGAGAGAACAAATGTCTCAGGCAAACCAACAAGCTGCTTAACAACTGGTCGAAGGACTTCAAGGAGGTTGTCAGGAGATATGAGTTTTGTTCCAGCAGGCCCGAGTTCCCGCTTGCAGAGCTTAAGAATATCCTCGGGGGACGCTTCGTCAACCTTGATGCGGTCCTCTCGTATCACTATTCCTCACAGTCGTCCGATAAACGAACGGAGAAAGTCGGAGAGCTTGAGTTCGTGTTCTCCTCCACCATCTTTACTCGCTCAATTGAAACCTCCGCTGACTGGATCACTGCATGGGGAAGAACCGAACGTGCATACAGATTTGTTTTCCCCTTCAGGGTCGACAAATTCAGACGTTATGGTGAATTCATCTCCCAAATGTTTACCCAACACCAACCCGAATGTCATTTTCGGGTTGTCCAATTTGACAAAGCAATCAGAAAACGTGTCGGAAGCTGTCGCAGTCTCCTCCTCACCGACTTCTCTAAATTCGCGGATCTCCAAGCGTCCCATTTCTTCCCATCAGGCACACAGTACAGCTCTGGTGCCCCTATCAGGACTGGAAGCAAGGGCCGTCTCGGAACCAACCGCGCACCACGCACGGAAGCTTGTCGGAATTTCAACCAAGGCACTTGTCGCCGATCTGCAGATGCCTGCAAGTATGCTCACATCTGCCTCAAATGTGGAAAACCCCATCGCGAGTCGGACTGTCGGACTACCGCCTGAAAGCAAATCTAGACCTTTCCACGATCCTAAACACCGCCGACACCTCGTCTGGCTTGGGGAAAATATCTGCGAGGACTCTCTCAGTCCATGCGTTCGTGACACCTTCTTTGCTCCACCTGTCCCTCAACCTTCGGTGGCTGAATGCAGTTCTTCGCCTGCTCGTGCGACTCTGCTCTCGCATCCATTCTTGTTTCCCATCATCACTCCTATCAATGTTGACAAGTTCAAAGCACTCCTCATCAAGCATCCAAACCAAGACTTCGTCAAGTCAGTTTGCCA
>JBBPNE010000454.1:0-20799 GCA_038090735.1 Xerocomellus amylosporus | reverse complement strand
GGCATGAGTGCGTGGGGAGGGGGGAGCATCTGGCCGAGATGGATGCCCGGGGGCGGGGGGTGCTGCTGCGGGGGCGGTGGCTGGGGCGGTGGTGCGGAGGACGGGGGGGACTTGCGCTTGCGGGACTGGCGGGTGGTGGCTGCGGGCTGCTGGTGCTGGGCTGGCTGTGACGAGGACGGGTTTGGCGGGGGCTGTGGGTCGTCGCGGAGACGCATGACTTGGGTGGGCGCATCGGATGGATACTGCAGCATGACGGGGATCGACTCGCGGAGGGGCGCGAGTATTAGTAAGAAAAAACGAGACAACTAGCACCTGTTGTCCCTTGTTTGTCCCTATACATTGGTCATCTCCCGATTATGTAAGCCATGTATCTTGTCGCGTTCAACGTCGTCTCTGCGCTCGGCTGGGCGCTCGTCCTCGCCGCCTCCCTCGCCGCCGCCGCCCCCGCGCAGCACACCGCCGCCAACGCGCTCTCCACGTGGCTCGCCGCGCTGCTCTCCCTGGTGCCCGCGACGCACGCCCAGTCGTGGTCGCTGCTCGCCCCCGTCCAGTCGCTCGCCGCGCTCGAGGTCGTCCATGTCCTCTGCCGTCTCGTCCGGTCGCCCCTCCCCACCACCCTTGTCCAGGTCTCGTCCCGCCTGATCCTCGTCTGGGCCATCGTCGCCCGCTTCGACTCCACCCACGCCAGCCCCATTTACACGACCATGGTTCTCGCCTGGTCCCTCACCGAGGTCCCCCGCTACTCCTACTACGCCCTCCCCCGCCCCCCGGCTTGGCTCACCTGGCTGCGCTACTCCACCTTTTATATCCTATACCCCCTCGGCGCAGGCAGCGAGGCTCTCCTCGTCCTCAGCACCATCTCAGAGTGGCAGAACGGCCTCTACGCCATCTGGTCCCTTGAGGATTGGCTCAAAGCCGCAATGGTCCTCATCTGGATCCCTGGTACGTTTCCTACGTGCTCCCTGCCCCTCCCTAACCTCTTCCTTAGGCCTCTATGTCATGTATACCCACATGATCCACACTCGCCGCAAGGTCCTTGGTCCCAAAAAGGCTCAGAAACTCGCCGCACAGCAAAGGATAGAGTAAAAGCAAACTGAGCATATACCCAATACATTTCCGCATGTCTGAGACAGTCTTTAATACACCTCCATTCGTCAGAATCAAAACATTGGTCCCGCTCATAATCTCTGATCATTTATAACACGCCTGGTGCCTCTGCTTTTCTTCCAACAATGCTCCTTCACGTAGCGCTCTTCGTGCTTTGGCTAACTACCATCTCCCTCAGTACGCCACTACACAAGAGTCGTCACCACCCAAAACATGTCAATTGGGCATCCCATAAGTCTCTGGCTAGACGCTCCCCTAACGTCGACAGACAAACCACAGTGTGTATGCTCCCTCGTCGCCTTTGACTCGCTCACAAGACCGACTTAGCTCGCTGCCCAAGCTGCCACACGGCGCAAATTCCGCAACGCGCCTGCCCTGCTAGCAGGTCAGGGTACATGTCCTGGTTACGTTATTCCCTCTTCCCTTCAAAACACCTACGACCGCGCATCCGACTACGCCACCAACATTACCTTCCTTGGTTCTCTCCCCATGTCGTCTCCTGGCTCCGCGGTTAGAGTGGCCGCCGCTGCATCTAACACCACCATCGATTCCCTCCAAGACGAAACCGACGGTGTCGACGATTTCGAGTATTACGGCCCCATGTCCTTTGGGAGCCAGGCGCAGCCGCTGCTCATCGACTTTGATACAGGTTCTGCTGGTACGCCCTCCCTCTCTTCACCAAACCACCTCACCAACACGTTTGGCACAGACCTTTGGGTTCCCGTTGATTGCCCGAATTGTGGGACACTTTCACAGTTCCAGGCGAGTGATAGTAGCACGTATCAAACCACAAATCAATCGTTCAGCGTCACATACGTTCGTCCGATTCGTCTCCAGCCTGCTGCAATGTTTTTCATATTTCGATAGGGTTCGGGCTTCGTGACCGGAACACTCGCTGTGGACACGGTCTCAGTTGGGCCTTTGAAGGTGTACAACCAATCCATTGGCGCAGTCCAGTCACTCTCCCAGAGCTTTGCTGACTCGCCAAACGATGGTCTTGCTGGCATGGCGTTTAGCACGATCGCAAATTCGAATAAATCCACGTTTTTCGAGAATCTGATCCCGCAGCTACCGGCCCCTCTATTCAGTGTCTACATGACTCGGAAGCAAGTTCACGGCTCCGAGGTGAGCCGACCGCTCTGCCGTGGTTGATACATGTCTCGGGTATAATGTCACCGCTAGATCTATTTAGGGGGTATCGACGTGTCGAAAGCCAGTGACGATACCATATCCTGGGTGCCGGTGGTCTCACAGGTGTTGCCGTCGTTGATTTCGCCCGCACCTACTGATACATGTATCATCCAGACTTTTTGGACACTTGGCATGACCGGCGTCTCGGTGAACAACACGCTTGTTCATACTGGGGTTGTCTACGCCGTACGTCAACCCCGACCGCAGCTTCTAGTCTACCAATCGTTCTTCTAGATCGTCGATACGGGTACCTCATTCATCTACTGTCCCACCCACATCGCGACTGCCATATACGCGCTGGTGAGCCCAATTGTTGCCGTCAACGACGCCGAGTCCTCTATGCGTCTGCGTCCCTAGATCCCCGACTCTGCGCCCGCCCCAGATTACGGCGACGGGTTCTACGCCTACCCGTGCGCCACCCAAATCGTGGTGTCGTTCGTCCTCGGACCGCACTCGGTCGCGTTGGATCCGCGCGATCTAAACCTCGGACCGCACGAGGACGATCCCACGGGCAGGTCAGTGGATCGTTCCCTTTTACGTGGGTCTCTTTAGCTCGCCCTTCTTAGCACGTGCATTGCGGCTATCGTCGATGGAGGGCCGACTTTTCCTTTTGTCATTCTCGGTGGGTCTGCGCTTATCTGGTTGATTCGTCGGGGGGAGGCTCATACGACTCGGCACGCTAGGCGACTCGTTGCAAAAGTCGTGTGAGTGCCGTTGGATCTCGGTCGTACCCGCTGTCTGACGACGATACGTAGACGTGACCGTTTTCGACTACTCGCATGGAGCCAGGGTTGGCTTCGTGAAAAGCATCAACGAATGAACGCGAGTATGACCTCGTCCCGCAAGTGAAGACCAAAGCATTCAGGTCAGCATCAGGGAGTTACCAGTAGTCAAAGAAAGTAAATTCTCGAGCACGACTCACTTGTACTGGTTTGTCAATCGATGGCGTACATTACTTTTGACTTTGTTCACGATATCAGTTGGATGGACAAAAAATAGTTCTCTCGTATGTAAGTCTATACAGCAGGAAATCCGTGGAACAGGTCAAAGGGCTACAGAAATGCATGATACAAAAAAAAAACCAAAAGGCACACAACGAATCAAGGTAAAATAATGAATCCAAGAACAAATCAAGATACACAAACCTACGCCAACCCAGAAAACACCGATGGAGCGGTCGAGCCATGTCTCTGATGTTCCCAAAGCTTGTGCTTGGCCCGGACTTCGATGTTCTCAAACGGCGCATTCTGAGTCAACTTGATGCAATCGCGTGTCCCGAGGACAAGTAACTCAAAGAAGAACGCCGACGCCGCTCGCCTGGATGCTTTGTGAGATACCTGGGCAAAGCTGATCGTCTTCTCTTCCTCGTCGTCCTCGGGCTGCAACTCCCTGCGAATGATCCCGAGGGCTTTCACGGTATTTCTGCTGTAGCCCTTGCTCTCTCCATCATTGGTCGATTCTTGTCCTTGAGAAGACTGTGACGGCCGGACGTCGAACACGGCAATAGCGGAACTGACGTCAGCATAACTCTCCTCTCCTTCCTCCGCATCGACTGCAGGCGTCGACATTCGGCTTCTCGCCGACAGCGCAACACTTCTTGCACGTTCTGCCGCGCCGTCCTGTGCCACGGGGAAATCGCCGCCGACGTCCATTCGGAAATCGTCCATTCCGCCACTCACGTCGCCAAAGTCAAATCCGCCCTCCGGAGCAATGCTGGCACGACCGCCGAGAGCTTCGCTGGCGATGGCAACGCTCGGTGCGATACTGGCATCGCGTCTTCCTTGCTCGACCTCTTCTTCTTCGTGCGTGGTTTCTTCGACGCGTGGTTTCTTCCTCCCGCCTTTGTCGGGGGATGCTCCTCTCTTCTTGGAGGGTAATCCGCCCTGCATGGGGCGCATAAATAGTTCCGACAACTCGGGCGCCAGTCCAGGAGGGCCGGCACAAAAGAACATCCCTTCTGGTGTGACTTTTGTCGGCAAGAAGTGAGCGAGGGGGTCGTCTCGTATCTCTAAAAGACGCATGACCATGGTAGACCGTGGAAGGAATTGGTGCTCGGCGAGAATATCGCTGATGTCCCGGACCACTTGGGCACCCAGTCCACGACCCGCTCTAGCTCCGGGGCCATCCGCCAGTTCGATGACAGAGTCGATGATTTGCTTCTTTTCCTTTGGCTTCCGCTTGACCTTGGTTGCATCTGGTTCCACTTCCGCTTCTTCGGGTAGCTCTGGCTGAACCACGCGAGGGGTAGTGTGGACGTCAATCGGTGGAGGGGTTTGGGGAGGTTCCGTGAGCGGGGATGCTGGTATGAGATCAATAACACGTTCAAAAGAGAACAACAAACGGCCTACACATCCGCGAAGGAGAGCGTGTTTGGCCGGGGGTCTTTTCCCGCTCTGACGGTAGGCCATCTCCAAAATCGAGTCCAAGATCCAAGTCTGCGCCAGCAATGTCCGGGCCGAACGGCATGTCGATGTCCATCTCTGCACCAAACGGGTGCTCAGATGCCTCTCTACTCCCGTAGGAAAACGTGTCAAAATCGTTGTCTGCTGCACGTCCACGCCCTATCATGGCCGAGTCCAGAGACTCGCGTGCACTCCGCGGTGCTGGTGCATCTCTTCCCACTTCGATGCTGCCGTCGACAACACTGGCTCCATCCCTGACGCTGACCGGGCCGTCGCCGAAATCAAGACCCAGGTCAAGCTCGCCAAAGTCCTGCGAGCCGATACCATCGGAGGGACCGAGATCAAATCCATAACCTGGATCGTCCAGGTCGAGTTGGAAATCCTCGGCGGTCTGGAGCGTGATGTCGGCCTGACGGGCGACGTGATGCCCTTGAGGTTCGGCAATGCGATCTTCGAAATCAATGTCCCTGAGCGGGTCGTTAGTCGCGTCTTTAACTGAAGGAGTATACGACTCACCAGTTGATGTCCGGAATGAGGACATCCAGGTCGAGGTTTCCACCTTGGAGTGTGATGGCGTTGCGGTTGACAGCTAATTGGTCCTCGGTCATGTCGAC
Organism: Xerocomellus amylosporus; assembly: GCA_038090735.1. Taxonomy (NCBI): domain Eukaryota; kingdom Fungi; phylum Basidiomycota; class Agaricomycetes; order Boletales; family Boletaceae; genus Xerocomellus; species Xerocomellus amylosporus. The sequence continues at coordinate 15,485 of JBBPNE010000454.1, read as the reverse complement.
GAGACCTGGTCGAAACGCCTGCAACATGGGGTGTTATTTTGACAGATATGGAGGAAAGGAGATGCTCGCCATCTTGATCTTCAATAGCGCTTCATTACAATCGTCCAAAAGGTATTTTGCTTTTCGGCTATAGATTCGAACGACACCGAGCAAGAGCTGACCACTTAGACGGAGAGCCATGACCTCGACTTCCTCGCCCATGATGGCGCCTGGAGGGGGTGAATGGTTGATAGGGTTTCGCGCGCGCGACATCTAGATAGACTTGCCTGCGGCTTGCTGAATGTCTGTCTGCAGCGTCTGCGTTTTCGAGAGCTTGCGCTCCATGTGTGCGGCAAGCCATACTCTGGCCAACGGACCGCGACGGGAGAGGATAGCCTCTGAGTAGAACTGGAGATGTCTCGTTACAGGGCGGGTGCCTGGATCTGGGACGACATACCATGTTATAAAATCAAGAAATAACGATAAGATATACAAGAAAAGAGGGGGCGACTGGCACTGGTCGCGGTCGTGGCACAAGGTCAACCAGTTGTGGCTGTGCAACTTACCCCTTGGACATGCTCGGGCGTGTCTGGACACGACGACGACCTACCTTGACTCTAGTTTACCGTCAGCTATCTACCCCTTCCACGCAAAAACCGAGACAAACGCCCTGGGCCTTCCGTCCGGACACACAGACTCCATTAATCACCCGTTGTCAGAAAGAGGCCGTCAGTCATGCCAGGGCAGACCGCCGTCTCATCCCAATGTTGCGGCTCGTACGCGAGATGAAAGCAGAGGGCGTAAAACCAGACCTCGTCATATACAACGCGCTCCTGGCGTGCATCGCTCAGGAGGGACTGCCCTTGGAGGCCTGGGCCGTCGTCGATGACATGACCGCCATGGGCATACCACTCGATCGTCAGTCCCACCACCACCTCTTGCACGTGAGCTCATCCCTCTCTGACCACGCAGTGCACTAATCCTTTCCAGGCCTCCCGATGGTCGTTGGCGGATACCATGTGGCAAGTCGTGGACGAGATGAAAAAGCAAGGTATCGAACCAGACGAACAAACCTACGCCTTCATCATCGGACGTGCCACGGCCACGGAGAGCCTCGAGCTTGCCCTCCAGTACATGCATGAAATGGACGGCCTCGGACTTGTTCCTCTACTCACCACCGCTCAAGACGTCATAAAGCTCGCGACAGGCATGGATCTCCCAAAACTCGCCATCGAGATTGCCCAGCACTTCGAGTCCCGCTCCCCTCGCAAACTCGGCGGAGAAACATGGATGTCGTGTCTCACGTCCTCTGCAGACACGCTTTATGTACGTTCTTGTTCACGGTTGATGTTCTGGCCCCGCCAACTGATGGTTTACCTCTAGGCGGAAGGCGTCAAGTTTTGCTGGCACAAGGTCGTGCATGCATCGAACCTCACTCCCGACGAAGGGGCCTGTCTATCCGTTCTCCACACGTGCGCCCGTCATGGTCTCTCTGATCTGGCTTCGGATGTCATGCGGGTGCTTCGGGGGATGGGCGTGGATCCTTGGCACGAACACCATTTCGCTCCCCTAGTCGAGGCTCTCTGCAGAGATGGGAAGCTCAAGGAAGCTTTGCACACTCTAGACGCGATGCGTAAACAGTGCATCAACCCTACCACCGAAACCGTACGACCGTTCACCGAGTTTTTGCAACAAGACATAGACCGCATTGACGGCGTTTGGCAAGTGCTCGATCAATGGCGGCGCGAGGGGAACACCGTGGATCCCCTCGTCTGCAATTCAATCATTCAAGCATCCGTGGTCCTGGATGACCTACAGCGCGCCGTGGGTGCCTACAAATCATTCTCCGACTATGACTGCAAGCCCAACGTCGAGACGTTCAACGCCCTTCTCTCGGGCTGCGTCGCTGCAAAGCATCGCCAACTTGGCGACAAGTTCCTCTTGGACCTGAAACAAGCCGCTGTCAAGCCCAACGCCAAAACATACGAACACATCATACTGCTCTGTCTGACCCAACCGGGGTACGACGACGCGTTTTTCTATCTCGAAGAGATGAAAACCCAAAAGTTCGTCCCCTCGACAAGGGTGTACGCCGAGATCATCCAAGTGTGTGTGGCTGCGAGGGATTCGCGGTACTCGATGGCCCTCGGAGAAATGCACCGATGCGGTTACACGCTGTCTCCTACTCTGCGTCGGCTTCTGTCGGATCACGGTTTATTACCCCAACAGGATGTTGCGGCCGCGGAACCGGGCAAGGAGGGGGAGTAGTGGGAGCGAGGATACTATAAAGTACATTACATCCGTGTTTCGTGCTCGCCGGTGTCGCTATAATGCATGATCCCACAGCGTGGTATTGTCCGTTCCGTCGGCATGCGCTATCGCCCTTTGCAACAAGTCTCGAGCTCGTCTCAGTGATTCAAGGGTCATTGAGCCGTCCAGGAATCAAACATGGAGGGATTTACGACATCGGTCAATTGTGTACCTCGACCTCTTAGAGTCTCGCGCTGGTCACCAGACTGTGTACCCCTGGGTATAGCTAGAGCCTGGAGGCGAACAGATATAGACCCTTCTGGTGCCGCAGCGGATCCGTCGGGGGACCTGACACGCAGACACGGTGGTAGTACAAGCATGGTTCAACATACTCTTGTATTGCGATATATATACGGTCGAAGCAAAGGTACCAGCTAAAAAGTAGATCAGCCCATCACCTCGTCCCAGGCTTCTCCCCATTTCAACGAGAACGATGCAACCTGCAACCGAATGAAACGTTACCACTGGATTACAACCTAGGCTGCCCCCTTCCCCCCTTTGCGCAGCTTTGTTACCCCTCACTTGCCTCTACACCCTCTTTACCTCGCGGTGGACACTGGTTCCTCGTCCTCCCAGGGACTAAAGTTGGGCTTGCGAATCAAGGGCAATGATTGCAGCCACGCAGGGAGCGCGCAATCCTTCTCCCCAATGCCCCTCCCTTTGGCCTCTGCATGGGCATGCGCGGGCGACGAAGGAATACTTCCCACGTCGCTGAGGCTTGGAAGGCGTTCGAGACTTGTGTTCGTCGACCCACCGAGTGCCCGCTGTAACGCCTCGCGCTCGGCGCGAGATGGGGCGAAAGCACGAAGCAGGGAAGAAGGTGTAGAGGAGATGCTGGGCGTAAGGCCGTTCGGATTCAACGCATCGTAGGAGGATACAGAAGTAGGGGACGTGTCGGCGCTGCCAGTCTTGTCCGATGTAAGCCTTGTAAGACGGAACACTTTTGCATCTGGATTGAGACCGCTGCGATGTCTTTCGTTCCTAGGAGCGGAGAACCACCCCGTGGAGGTGGGCCTCCTCGCAACCTCCTGGAGGTCATCCGATCCGTGTATCTCGTAAAGGGTGGTGTTCTGATGCATCGATAATTGATCATGGCTAGACTGTTGACGAAGGTCGGATGAATCGAGCTCAACCTCCAAAGAGTGTCCACTGTATTCAACAGGCGAAGACGTGAATGAACCGTTTTGGATACCGAACCCTCCCTTTAAGTCTGCCGAGGGAGAATCGAGCACGTTGATCAAGCTGCTTGGAATGAATGCTGCTGAAGGAGTTGGGGGATCACAAAAAGGAGAGAATGGAATGGCTTGTCCGGGTTGGAAGTAGCCATTGTGGCTGTGACCAGAGCGGGGCAATAATGATGTCGAATCAACGCAGGAAGTGTCGTTATCAAAGGTGGCATGACCCTGAGCATAGAGAACTGGAGAAACGTTTTCGAATCACTGTTCATGCTGTTAGAAATTAATGACGCACCCGAGGAAAGGCCCACATGCTCCGGAGAGCGCGAATTGTCCCTCGATTCTGATCCAGAGCCGCCTCGGACGCGTTCTGACGATGCTAGAACATCATCTACGGGGAGGTCAAACGGGTTGTAAGACGAAGACCATGCAGAGTTGTCCGGTTTTCCATAGTTGCACTGGTAGGCGACACTACCGTCGCCAACGCCTGAGTGAGACACGTCGGTTGAATCAAAGTATACCTTGGTAAGTTGAGCTCGGTGTTGAGCAGCTTGGAGTTGAGACTTGCTCTCGTCGATCTTCTCCTCCAGCTCCCGTGCACGGGTGTTCAACGCAACAACGACTTCCTCTGCTACTTGCACATCCTTCCTCTTCCTTTGCAACTCACAGATCAGTTCCTCTTCTTCTATTCTGTCGGCATCGTTGGGCTCGGCAGCAATGACTGCATGATCATGTTCCATCCGGTCCTTCAACCCTTGAATTTCTAGTTCCAGCTCCTGCACTCTACGCAAGGCAGAGTCCTTGGCGTTACGGGCAAGTTTCATCTTCTTTTCTGCCTCCCTTTTGCTCGTCTCTGCCAGACGCCTGGTTTCTTCCAAAGTCTTGGTACGAGCGCGACTGTCCACTCGCTTTTGATCTTCTTCCCGCCTCCTGGAACGGAGAGCGCCAAGCTCGGCCTCGAGGGAATCACGGGACTGGTTGACAGTATTCTCAGCTTCCTGGAGCTGGTTCTGGAGGTCATGGATAGACGTCTGTGCAGCCGTAATCTGTTTCAAGACTTCCGCGATGGTTGGAGAATGATCGGATGTCCCAGAGGTAGACGAAGTGCGAGAGATGGTGTGAGCAACCGAAGGAGCATGAACGGCGATCGAGTGAGAGGACTGCGGTGCCACTGGTAGGAAATCATGGAGACGATGATCGGCATGCAAAGGCAGGGACGCAGACTTTGGCAGCGGTGGCGGCGAAGAATTACGATGTGGGATAGAGCCGGAGCGCTGAGCGGAACGTTCTCGATTACGTAGTTTGGGGGGCGATCCACGTAATAACGGGCGAGGACACGGAGCAAACTTGGCGAATGGGAGGCCTGAGGATGCATTAAGAGCCGAGGATGCCTGGGTGATTGAGGAATTTACCATTATAATCATGAAATTTGTCCAAGGCCTTGAAGCCAAGAATGCCGGAACTCCAAGCCTGAGCGTCTTTGGAACGGATCATGGCATCATAATACCAGGACTCGACGAGACCACCACGCCACCAGCGTCCAAAGGCACCGATGAACCAAGAATCGGAAGAAACGAAGCCATCAATATCCGAACGATGGGGAGCGTGATTATGTGAGCTGGGTGGGCGACGGCCACTCGCGGGGACTGCAGCACCACGCGTGGTGGCAATTGTGCAAATGCCGAAGTTGTGGAAGACATGTTTTGGGGTACGGAGGGATACGGAAGCACGGTTAGCGAAATGGAAGGGCAGCGTGGCGCGATCTACAGTGGTGTTGCGGTCTGAGCTGTGGGTGCGCGAAAGAGGTGTGCCATCGAGTTCCGGTGCAGAATCGTCCGTAAGATCGTCCAAATGACTCAGATGTTGGCGGAAAGACTGTTCAGTAAGGTAAGCCCTGAAGGAGATTTCGGTCGGATTGGTGAGGCAGGCTGATGGGAGACGATGTGAGAATTAGAAGAGGGCTGGAGAGTGGACGCTCACCGAGGACGAGGAGGACTGCGAGGATGACGAGAGCACAGATGAAGGATCGAAAGCCGGCTCTAGTGTGGTCCCAGAGGAGCATGGGAGACCATGGGGAGAGGAGACCGAGACCGCCAAAGGATAAGGACATGAGCCAGAAGACGACGGTTGGAGACCAAGTGGCGCGGGGAGGGCGAGGCTGGGCGGAGTGTTGGTGGTTGATTGCGGACACGGTTGCGGAGAGACGCTCTCGTGTGAGAGCAGAAATGAAACCGATGCCCGCCGTTTGCGACGTGGGGGCGATGAGAGTCGTACGTAAATTAGAGTCAATTTCTCACTAACTACCTGTGGACTGCGACCCGTCAATGTCACATCCCAGTTCGAACCCCGTCTACCACCCCATCCCCGTCACCAAAATGTCCAGCCGAGATCGAGATCACCAGCAACCCGACCGCCCACCTCGGTCCCGTTAGAGTTTCACGCTGGGTGCAAAAAAAGTGTCCCAGGGAGGATTCGAACCTCCGGCTTCACGGTTTGGTTTCCACAACGTGATGATTTAACCACTAATCGACAAGGACGTCACAACGTGTTGCCAGCATTGTGGTGCATAGCTGATGCGGCAGCTCCACCTGAGAATTCCGGGGCGAGATCGCAATCTGACCGAGAGAGAATTGTGCCAATGGGTCGCGATAAGAAGTATGTAAGCTGACCCTCGGAACACTCATATTAGTTCAGACGCATACATGCACACTCGTCTTTATTTTCTCGCTTCACCCACCAGCCCCACACCATGAGGAAAACATCATACGTGGTCACCTTTGTTGCCGTCCTCATCGTCCTGGTCGTCGTAAGTGCCCCGCGTCACCCCTGTGCTCCCTGTCACTCACCCCTCGCCCAGAACATATTGTCTGCACGTCTCCCCGACTGGTTCGCCAGAAACATGTGTTCTCAGCCAACAAACCTGACACCTTAGTTTCAAGGCTCGTCACGACTTATGAATATGACCTCCCAAACGCATCATCCATCGTCCGCTACGGACTGATGCAACGTTGCGAACGCACGTTGGTCAGCATCCCTGGCCCAAGCACCGGACGTCTCGAATACTCAGACTATCAATGTCGCCCTTTCCCTCTCAGGGTTCAAGACAGCTGTGAAACCGAAAATCGACTGTCCTGCGCCAAATGGGTCTCCGCCCAATATTTCACTGAGCTCGGCATCGGTTTCGCCGCCATCGCCTTGGTAGCCTTGCTCATCGGCGTAAGCACACACTCCAGGCGTCGCAGGGTCTGGAGAGCTGTTGCAGGTCTGGTCCTGATCCACGGTACGCAACTCCTCCTCTTCTCGCGGGCTGAGACCAACCTTTCCCAGCCATCTTCCAGCTCGTCACGTTCATCCTTGTGACAGAGCTCTATAGCAAGAACTCTTTCTATGACTTTGAACATGCTAAACCAGGTGGGGTATCTTTGGATGAGAAATCCGATCGATGCTCATCTCTTGCAGGACTGGGCTACGTGTTCAATGCGGTCTCTTGGGTCGCCGGCTTCCTCGTCGGTATCGCTGTCATCGTGACCGGCATTGCTGCTGACCGTGGCTACAAATGGGCCGCCGGAAACAGAGCCTATCAGCGAATTCGGAATGAATATTGACGAATGAGTGTTTTCCATGTCTCGCCTTCCTACTTTTATGTTAGATTCTATTTGGTCATCTCTGGTGTGCCCACATTCTACTATTGACTTCATTCAACCATTGTACATATGTCGAACGCTCGTCCATACCCACATCTTGGATTTAGCTAGGTCGAGTTCACGTTGTCGAGCTGCTAATCCCAACGAAATTGCCAATGGATATCACCGTTCTTCTATCTGGGATTCGGACCGGCTTAAGCGAGACTGGCGCCTTTTAGGTGACCATATTCAGCTAGTCCAGGTCCTGTGCTTGCGTCCACCAATCAAAATTCTCAGCTACTTACTACAAAGATAAGCCTCGAGAGTCGTCAAGCGATAACGTTACTCGACCGCTTTGCAGATTTGAATGCAAGCTCATAAGATGCCGTCAGATTCGTCACAACCCCTCATCGGGATAGTCTACTTTATCATATAGCCGTAGTGTTTCGTTCCAATCTCTTTTCCTCCTTCTCCTCATCGAAAAGTATTTGGCACCACTTTCCCATTTGGTTTTGACTCGGCCCTTCTCCCGACCCCCGCTTTCCAGGAAGTGTCTCTCCGGGTTCTGTGGAAGACCGAGGGTTCCGACTGACACGTTCATGATACGTGAATGTAAATCATCCCCTGTTTCGCGGAGTTCCTTCAGCGTCGTTGAACCCACCCAGAGTAGACGTAATAAAGCGGTGAACGCCCTGAAAGCCGACACTGCATCTTCCAGCCATCTCAATGTCATCCACATCAATGCGGGGACCAGAATCGTGGTGATCGTCGCAAAGGGGAGTGTGAGCAGGACGGATGAAATCCAGACAACTAGTCCCGAGATAAGGCCATACACGAGCTTGTACTGGGCAATTTCATCCCACGTATCCCAGATGGGCCCGCTCTTCTTGAAATTGTGTACAGCATAAAAGGTCGTGACGAAGACTGGCGTCCATAACACAAGTCCGGGGAGGGATATGGATATCAGACAGAGGAACCAGGTAAGGCGGATGAGCATCCGGAATATTATCGTACGTCGGCGTAACGGTCGTCGGATGCGGTCGTCCTTGATGCCCCAGTATACAAGCTTGTCTTGATACCGCTGCAGAACCTAGTAAACAAGAGCAGTCGCTTCTGAAGCGAAGCGCAAGTTACCTTCAAGTCATCACGTAGTCTATTGATATCGTCCTCTTCCTTTTTTTGCTGGTCAGATTTCTCGCCTTTTGCTTCGGATAGCTTGAATGCTTCGACGAACGTTCCCATTACACGCACAAAGTCCCCTAGAGACATAGATGTCCCTAACGGGACATAGATACGAGCGGCAAGCTTCGCAGACCGGACCAGATCCCAAGAAGGTGCGTCAATGGTTTGAGAACTGATCAGCTGGTGCATCCGCGCTGTGACGTCTCGGATGTAAACAAAGTCCACAGGTGCGAGAAGCTCTGGGTTGTCCTATACAAAGATAATTTAGAACGAAGAAGTGCGAAGAAACCATCCTTACACATACCTTTGGGGTGAACTTCATGGGAGGATTGAATGTGACCAGTACATCGGAACGAAAATGCTGTCGATGCCTTGCAAAGATGACGGACGGGTAAAAGCAAGCCATACAGAACCACTTACATATATGTTATGGAACAGGTGAGAATGGTTACGGAAAAGTTGGGATTATGGCGATTCCGCGTTAGCACATCAGAGACGAGTCTCGCGACTAAAAATGGATATTTCAGCAAATGTGTCGATAGGGACATAGTCAGACGAACCACCAGTTTTCATGGGGGCTATACTGGGATGATAGCGGCTCATGCCCTCTGGAAACAAACAGACGGCGTCACCAGCTTCGAGTGCCTGCAATGTTTAGGTGAGCTACATTACACCCCGAGAGCCACAGACAGTGGATTTTTACCTGCATAAGCAGTTCCATCACTCCAGAGTTGTCAACATCTCCTTCAGCAAAGTCCTTGCGTCTCTTGATGGGGACAGTCCCGGCGGACTCAATTAGCCAACTCGTGAACGTCTTACGCCCAAATTGGGTAGACTTGGCAGTTAGGCGCAACATATTGCGCGTCTAGCAGATTCAGCTCAGCAGACGAATATCGGAGTAATTGCTCATGATTACCCCGGGGGGAATTGAGGTGGCTAGGATGCTACGAACATAGGGATGAGATCTAAGTGGGGAACATTGGACGGAGTAAGGTTGACATACAGAGCATCTGTCAGTGAGTTGCTATGGTTTGCACATACGATGCTGGATTTAAAATTAGGGTGGCGAGAATAGGATCCGGTGGAATTTCTCTCACCAAGGTTCTCCGGTCGTGGGTATGTATTCAGTATTTTCCACGACTATCGTTCCATAGAATATCTTGAGGACAAAGCGAAAGAGAAGGCTGGCAGGCGGTTGAATGGGGGTATAGACGGAGGAGAACGAGCTACTGACCGAACGAAAATGAACGACCATGGCGTAGGCGAACCCTTCGGCATGGTCAGCTAGCACAAGCAAAAGCTGTGCTCCTCTTCACTTTACATCAGGTTACCCATCTGAGAGCTCAGTGAGTAGGATCATGGAGACTGCGTTGGCAAAAATTCGACCGCACACGTCTTCTTCTCTTCCCCATCAAAAGACACCCGCGACACTCCTCCATGCGCTCGAGTCGACCTTGACAGAGACGCACACCGATCGCACACCGACCGCCTACTTCGCCGCACTGATAACCATCCTTGATGGCACATTGCAAAAGAAAGACACTGCGCTAGGCGATGGCGATGTCCTACCAGCCGCGCTCTACCTGCTTGCATTGATAGCACCTTTTGTTCCCCGTCCGGTCATCCAGTCAAATTTGAGTACCCTTCTCTCGCTCACCGCACCCTTGTTCCCCTCTCTTTCAGCCCATGCACCTCCACTAAGATCTCAGCTCACCGTGTACACCTCCATTTTCCATGCTCTTGACCGATCACAATTGGACACGCCAGCCTTGCGTCAATCCTTTGCAACCGTCCTGCAACTCTGTCTAGATCCCCGACCAAAGGTGCGCAAGCGCGCCGTCGATCTGGTCAACGATGTATTATCAAATCCACCAAGTCCACTTCTACGCCATCCATACGCCGAACGCGTCGCTGAGTGGATGCGGGATTCTCTTCATCAAGCTAGCTCTGGTGTCTTACCAAAATCAAAATCCGCTACAAAGGAATTCTCGGTTGACAACGCCATCCGTCTCCTTGCATTGCTGCGTCCTATTCTGCCAAATCTCCCACTCGACGTGAGCAGTATAAATATATTCCAGTGCTCGAATTAGCCCCTGACTGGCACGAAAAGGCCATCCAACCCATCACAACCACCCTTCTCACTTTGCCCAGACTTGGCAACCCATATTTATCGCAGTCCTCCTACTCAATTCTTTCCGACTTACTTTCGGCTTCGGTCAACTCAGGCACTGAAAGCAGTACAGAGCAAATCCCCGTAGTGCTGAGCGCCGTGCTGTCCTCTCCGCCCCCAAAGTCGGATATCACTGTTGTTCCATCGTGGTTGCGACTCCTAGGGGATGTCATGCTCGCTTATCGCTCTGCAGATCCGGAAGCGTCGTCGCAGGAATTCATTAAAGTTTGGAAAACTGTATGGTCCTTCTTTGAGACAAGCCATGCGCAAACACGGAAAGCTGTTGCACCAGCACTGGAATCGCTCGCTCAGTGCATTACGTTGCCCATGGCTCGCGCAGCTGTGGTGGATGCGCCAGATGGTAAATCTCCAGTTAGGGTTGCCATTGCGCAAACCACGAAAGCCTTGGATTCCTTGGCCCACGCGTCGGCCATCCCAGAGTTGCTACATGTCGTATGTTCGCTCATTTTGAGCCTCAACATGCGCCTTCAAAACGGGGAATCGACACTTGCAGCCGAGACGCTGTTCTTACCACTGGTACAGAAAATTGCCGACCTTCGGATTCAGAAGAATTTTGAGCACAAAGAGGCCGCAGATAATGTCATATCAACAGCGATGAGAGTTATGGGACCTGCCGTCGTGCTCGAGGCAATGCCACTGAATCTGGAGCCTCAGGACCGGTTCGTGATTATCGCACATTTTTCGCAGTTGACTGAGCTCTTTTGCAGTCAAGCAGAACGTCAGCCCCGCGCTTTCTTGTTACCAATGCTTGCCCAGCCACATCCTTCTCCCTTGGGACACTTCGTCTCTTACTTCGTTCCTCTGAGTGAACGAATGTTCAACCTTCAAAATAAAGCCGAGGCCGATGGCAGACAGTCTGAGGCAAAGGTGTGGAACGTGCTTATTTCTCAAATTTGGGTGGGCTTTGCAGGGTATTGTCATGCACCTCCGGACGTTAAAGATGCAAGTGCTCGATTAACATGCCCTTCAATGCCCTTCCATCTGACGTTCTACAGGCACTCACGCCAGCTTTCTCTCAATTGTTATCCCAACTTTTGTACACACAACCCGAGCTTCGACTCTCCGTGCTCAAGGGCCTCAAGTCTCTAGTTGAATCTACTCTCGCCGTATCCAAAGCTGACCCCGAAAACGTTACTGAAACCTCCGCCGTGGGAGGTACCATCACCCGCGAAGAAGCGATTCAGAATGTCACTTTCTTGAAAACACAGGTGGAGAGCTGGTTCGCTGTATTCTTCAACGTGTTTGGTAGTGTCGAAAGGCAGAGCAGGGGGTTTACCGGAGACGTCATCAGTGTTTGGGCAAACATTGCCGACCCTCAAGAAATCTCGAAAGCATATCGCAAAGTTGTCGAGCTGTTCCGGAATAACCTTCAAAGGCTCTCTGCTGCGCCAGACGTGCAGCAGAATGCGAATGTGACCACCATGACACAAGATCTACTCATACTGCTCTTGCCTTGCCTAGAATCACAAGAGATGATGTCCCTCGTGCAGATCTGCATGACCGACGAGGTGCTGTGCTGTAGGGACAACGGTGTACAAAAGCGAGGCTACAAAATTCTCGCCAAGGTATTGAGCAGTGGGGAAGCGCAGACCGATACGCTTGCAACCATACAGCAGCTTGACTCTTTCACCACGGGTCTTTCACCTGCCGCTAAAAAGGATCGTTTTGTGTTACTGGCCAACCTCATACCAGATATACCGCCAACATCGCTACATATCATCCCATCTCTAATTCCCGAGGCCGTGTTGGGCACGAAGGAACCCTCCGAAAAGGCCCGATCTGCTGCCTTTGAGCTGATCGTGTGTATGGGCCAAAAGATGAGCAAGGGCGGTCTAGTTATGAGACAGATGGTTGATGGCATGGATGAAGACGTTGCTCCTGAAGGTTCGTGCTTCTATAGATTCTATCAAGGCTTCTTCATGTTCATGTACCCCACTTAGCAAACGCGAGCATAGACGAGTACATGACCATGGTTGCTGGTGGACTGGCCGGGGCAACACCCCACATGATTAGCGCAACTGTGACCGCGATCTCGCGACTTGTCTTCGAGTTCAAAGGTGTGAACACGTCATGTCTCACACCCACCCCACCCGCTAATGTACTACGTCTTGCAGATACCATCGGTCCACAAATGCAGACCGAAATCTTTACGACTCTTCTAATTTTCTTGTCTTCCTCGAATCGCGAGATTGTCAAGTCTACCCTTGGTTATGTCAAGCTCGCGATCCATACGCTGCCCGCCGACCTCCTCAGGCCACATCTGAACAATTTGGTCCCTGCGCTTCTGGCTTGGTCGCACGACCACAAGAATCATTTCAAGGAAAAAGTGCGCCACATTTTCGAGCGGATGATGCGACGCTTTGGTTGGAACGACGTATATCAAGCTGCGGGTGAAGAGCAGGCCTCCAAAGTCCTTGTAAACATTAAGAAACGGAAAGAAAGGGCCAAACGCAGGAGAGCTCGCGAAGAGGACGACGACGACGACGACGACGAAGTGATTCATTCCTGCGCGATGTTTACTAGTTACTAATCAGTCTCCCAGGTACCTTCTGGGAAGGTGGCGACAGGCGACGCTTTTGAAGATGTTCTATACGGAAGTGAGAGCGAGCTCGATGAAAGTGATGACGAAGAGCAAGCACAACGTGGGGCTAGCTCCAAACACAAAAGCGCCGACCAGGGTTTACGCCTTCGCGTGGACGATGACGACCCGATGGATCTCCTGCAGGGTGCTGTCTCGCGAATTACGAGTGCGTACTGCGCGAACTTGATTGGATCTTGTTGATATACCTGTCACGCAGACGCGAAAACTGACCGCAGGCGAAAACCTGGTCAGGATGCCAACCGTTTCAAAACAGAAGAGGAAAGCGGGAAGCTGGTCATTCCTGCAGAAGAATCTGACTCGGACATTGAGGTCAGCGCTCGCAGGGCTGCCAAAGACGCCGCAGGGAACGCATACAGAGAAAGTGTGACCTCCGTGGACGGCTTTGCGCGCGGGCCCAATGGACGCATCAAATTCAATAAAGACACGAAGAAGCGCAGACGAGGGAACGAGGACGAGGACGGAGATGTTGAGATGGCTGATGCCGAGACACTAGCAAAGTCAAAAACGAACAAACGACGCTCGGAAGTCAAGCTTGGCCACGAATTCAAGGCAAAGGTATGTTCCCTATGAAGACGATTTGGATTGATGGTCTCAATGGTAATATTGATGTACAGAAAGCGGGAGGTGATGTTAAAAAGGGGAAAGTCGATCCCTACGCTTATTTACCTCTATCTCAAGCTGCGAAAAGAAAAGGAAAAGGCCCGGATCGGATCGGGATTACTGGAAAGCGTTGACACTGGTATCTAGATACCGTTTTGTCGCGGTGTAGCACACAGACCGTTAACCGTATAGTGTCTGGTCATGTGGTGTGCCAAAGAGTCCATGGGCCCATGCTGTGGGTTGCGTCCAGGTAGATATGACTGCAGTACTCCCCAGCGCTTTGGCTGCCACCGTCGCGAGGAGTTGTGCATCCGACCTGTTGTCTCCCTCCATTGCATACTGCAACAAACAAACAGCTGGTATCTGCCATGAATTGGGGATGGACGACAGCAGCCTGTAAGCGATGCCGCCACCGGGAATGAATGGCACATGCCAGGAGGTGCCCTCGGAACGGTGATCTCGGGGTAACGGGGAGGAATAAGGCGGAACTGGCAAATCGGCGAGGGAAGCGAGTGGACCTCCATCCAGGGATGGAGATACCGGAGGTTGGATGAACGTTGTTGGCGTGCTATGAGAGAACTGCCAGTGAGACGATAGACAAGGCGGTGTAGAGATCCTGGTGTACTGACTGCATCTGCGCGTCTGTTCTATCAGACGTGTCGACCCCTCCCATGAAGATCACTGCGGATACGCCAGATGTGCGGATGAACTCGAGGAGAGCGTCGGTGAACTGTTGCTTGAACGACTGCGAGAGATGATGACAGGCGAGAAGCATCGTCTACCGACCGACCTACCTTGAGCACGGGGGAACGTTGCTGGATGACCACGATCTTGCTGTTCGCCTCGCCGAATACTGCCCGGGTACGACTCGTCCAGACATCTCAACAGGTTGCATAGGCGGCGACTTACGTTCGATGGGAGTAGTCAAACCGGCAGTGCCGTCCTCGCGCGCACCGACGACTGGAACCAAATACTTTGGATCGAATACGCCTACGCGATCGAGCTTGAGTGACGCGATCAGTAGATCGGCCGCTAGCTGCGCTACATTTCCGACGGATACTACAGGCTGTGTGCGATCACGAGATGCTCTCGAGGGAGAGGTACACTACTCACCACGAGGAGTACCCTCCCTGAGAGCTTGTACGTGGTGCTGAGTGGTCGATAGAAAGACATGTCGACGCCACCAATATTGATCTCGTCTAGAGACGTACTATCCCCGAACTGGCACCTACTCAACTCCTTAAATACACAACACTCCCACCATTTTATTATACACATCCTAGTTCTCGTATCCCACCTACCAATCTGCGAACTTGGACTGAGGAAATGATGCAGTAGGTATCTTGATCATGAGGTCGACCTCAGGCTTATCTCAGGTCACTTGCCGAGCTACCTGCCGAAGCGGGGTTTCAAATGTGATCACCAGACTTATGTCGGAAAATTTACAAGCTGTGCTGTCCAAAAGCGGCAACCCCCTGAGCTCTTGGGGGGAGAGGAGGGCGGGCACACCAGGGCGGCGACACGGCAGCAGCACTCGCCCAGCAAACAACATCCGCATGTTGCTGCATACATCGTCTGTATTTTACGTGCATAAAGAGGGGCTTTTCGACCAGGCAATGGCGAGGAAAGCGCAAAAAAGTGGTGTAAAGTGGTGTAAAGTGCCCATTTGGCGGGCGTAAAGTGTGTAAAGTGAGGTGGGCGGGCAAATTTACGGTAAATGTGCCAAATTCGGAACGGTCCCTGTAAATTTTTCCGGCCCGCCGGGGCGGGAGTGAGCCTGCTCGGGCTCAACTGGCGGCACTCCCACATCGCCTCTCCCGACT
>JBBPNE010000453.1:0-20861 GCA_038090735.1 Xerocomellus amylosporus | reverse complement strand
CTCCTCACTCTCTTCATTACCGTGTAAGTGCATGGCTATGCTTCTCTTCCATTCCGCCACCGACGTGCGGTCGCCTCATGCTTACCTTCCGTTCCATTCTATGGCAATGCTTGATGCACGTTTCTACCTCATGCTACTAGACTCCGGAATGTTCTAGAACTCTCATCGATAGATTCGGTATAAACATGTACACATAGTTAAAGTAGTATATAAGGGCACAAGTCCCAGCCAGAGAACTCCAGTTTAGTTCTCTTGGTCTTACCCATACTTCCATCAGAATGCTCCTGGCTATAAGCCTTAGTCGCTGGTCAGCATCCCTTCGATTCGGTCCCCTAGTGCACTCCTTGACGGAAAGACTTGGTTGTTTCAGGGTGAGCAGAATCATTTGGTGATTCCACACCTGGATTCTGTGTCGTATTTGGGGCGGACAACTTGATTGACGACCTCAATGGTAGCAATGGCTCTGCATGCTGCATGATAGCAGGGCAGCCTGTGGGACTTGTGTCCATTCACCTCGCAGGGGGATGGGGTATTTGTAGTTCAGCAAGCGGTGTTTGCCACTCAACTGAACCAACTGAACCAGTGGAGGATTCGGGCAGAATAAACATCTCTGCTGCATCTAAAGCAGTCTTAGAACGATCAGATGAGAATATAGCTTACCTCTACATGCAAAATGAACATGGCGACGGGATGGCATGATGGACTACAAGCTTCAATCGATCTGCAAAGTAAAGAGGGTCGGGGAAGAGAGGAGGAGAATAGTGTATGTAAATGAGCCCCGACTTGGCCACCGAGATTTGTGGCGCGTGATCAAGTAACATCCCTCATTGATCATATGTACCATGGGAATTTGTCCTTTGTTGCATTTCCATTCTTTGCCACCGCATCCACCAACATCTCTTGCACTTTGCAAACTCCCTGAATCCGCCTGCATTTTCTCAACATGACTGTCAACCACGCAAACCTCTCTCTCAAAGCCGCAGAACAGATCATCGAATTGGTCTTGCGGAACGAAGTGATACATGGTGGAGACTATTGGGAGGCAGCGGTGCAGGCGATTTCAGAGCAAATGGTAAGTCAGACTTGCCGCGTACAGTACAACATGGCTCACAAACATAAAGACTGAGGTCAGGCGACTCGTTCCTGACACCACCCAAATCCCGCAGCTCCTCATTGGGGTGGACGTGTTCTGGCCAACAGACAGCGAGGAGTGGCCTGATTGGCAGAAGATTTTCGCCTCTACCGATGAAGATCTGAAGGAGCATGCTTGGTGGCCACGGGCGGTGAGCAACGGAGTAAATGTGTCCCAGAGTGAGTCATTGGAATCGGTGTTGGGGAAATGGAAGGCGGGTGAGAGCATGGACGTGAAGCCAGAAGGAGATGCTGATGGAGAGGATATTGAGGTGGACGAGTCTGCGGAGGAAGCAGCATGGTGCAGGGAAAAGGTTGAGGGAAAGAAGAAGGCGAAGGATGACGAGACCGATGACCACATCAGCCAGGGGGTTCAACACGGTTGCTCGAGGCAAAGAAGGCGTATCGAGGACCAGGAATACCAGCCCGATCGCCCAACAAGGTTCCAGCCCATTCGGCGCTCAACAAGGGCACTACCACCTCCATCCACAATCCTTCACCCCAGCGAGGAAGACACCGAGGTAGACCGTGTGTACTCCAAACCATGCAGCGAATGCCAGAAGAAGAATATGACCTGCTATATGGCACCCAAAGGAGCTGCATGTCGTGCTTGTCAGATCAGTAAACGGCGATGCGACCATTCTGGACATCAGCGGGACGGTCAGTGTCCCAAGCCTGCTCTCAGGCAGCTTCGAAATCCTTGGGACCCCCAAAGCGTGCACAAGCCACCTCATCGACAGGGGGTATCGCATTCCCGTCCCCTCTGCAAGAAACAAAAAAAGGGCGCCACCAGTCACACCCACGAGCTTCAAAGGGTAAGAACTTTCAGTCACGCTCTGATTTCCATTTGCAGGACTGACTGTGTTCTCTCAAGTGGAGGTTGTGATCGCATCCCACCCTCCCTTCAAGCATTCCGACACTGGCACTCCGCGCTCCCCCCCAGCATCCACCCCTGGTCCATCTGGCTCTAGTCTCGCACCCCGCCCTCATTCTCTATCCACGCGGGCACGGACAGTTCCGCCAGCCCGCGCGGCAACACCTGCACTGACGATGGACCATGCCCCAGGATGCACGTACTCTGTGGCTGGGGTGCCGCTTGTCTCAAAAGCGGAATTCGACACGGTGGAGCAGGAGCTGCATGAGATGCGAGCGACCATGGATCAGCTCAAACGCGACAATGAAGAGGGGATCGACATGGTCACTCGATGGGGACAAGTGTACCAAGGGATGCAGCAGGATCTGCAGCCCCTAATAAGGGAGAGGACCGCACTTCAAGAGGAGGTCAGGAACCTGCGGATCAGGTATACAGCAATGGGACGTGTGGTAGAGGGAGTGTGGAGGGAGGTACGCGGCACCACCGAATCGGAGGAGAGGGGATTAGTATTTCCATTCACACTCTCACCCCATCCCAGAAGCCCAATGCCAATCCCCAACACGACCGACGTGACAACCCCAGTGCCCGATCTCACTAGAGGTCCTCGTCCTGCCTCAGGTCCATTGTCATCACCTCCCATCCGAATCCCCCCCCTCGCAACCAAAATGCCCAGGTGGCCTCCGCTTCACCAACGCCTGAACCGTGTCCTGCAACTCCGGCTCTGTGCCCCACAACACCAGTTCGTTCTACAACACGGTCCTCTCCCACTCCGTGTGCCCCACCCACGGGGTCAAATCCCTCATCCCCCCGAGCATCTTCCCATCGCCTCCTTCTTGTCCAGGCCTGGTTACCCAAACGGTGCCCTCCCTGCACAATGATTCTCCCCCACTTGTTCGGGACCATGCGCTCCCCCCGGTGGTCACCTTGCAACATCCAAGAAATATAGAGGAGCATGAAAGAAGTGGGACAACGGACAGCGGGCAACCCAGGGAGGTAAATAGATAGGAATTGGGACATTAATGTAGATACCGCTGGTAATTACTGAATATCTAGAACTCTGATTGTATCTATTTCACAAATGTTGCCAGTTCCACCAGGCGTTCCGCCACACCCCCCATGTGGATTGAGGACACTATGTAGATGTGCTCCCAAGGTCCCCATCCACAATAGAGTCCGCAATGTACTACGCGACATCCTATGCTTGCTGAATACCAGGTGGACACACACTGTGAACATGCGGTATGCTGGGAGTTAGCCTTCCACCATACTACTGTCTACCCCGCACTGCCCACATTGCATATTACTGTCGTGCACTGGTCAGGGTGGTGCTCAGTCCTCCTCTTGACAGAGTCCATAGAACCTCCGAACCAAGTATACATACCCCGCACTCCGCATATCTTCCTCACATTCAGCTAGCTCCCAATCCATAGACAGTCGGTTTATATACCCCACACTCTGCAAGTCTACCTGCCATTCCGGTGGCAAACCTGAGGTAGGCTCCTTGGTCAGATATTGGAATCAGAGCGTTCACACCCCTGGAAGTCCGCAGGAATTCATTCAGATGACTTACTAGTCACCTTGACCAATTTACATGCTCTTCGTTGATTAGATATTTTAACAGGTCAGTGGCCGAATGGTGAAGTCTCCCACAATCCTCTGGAATTCTCCGCAAGGATGGTCACCATACTCTGCAAGTTTAAAGGCAAACCCTACAAGTGTATACCCCGCTCCGCTAATCTGTGTAATACTGTGTCTATTCCACAAAAGACAACATCCACTGGCTACTCTTGATCAACAACAATTGTCCGTATGTGTATTTACAGGTATACGCGACCACTTCAAATGGTTCTGTGAGAAAACAAACCATCTGATGTTTACCTACGGGCAGTTGAATTGGACAGCTTGTGCTTGGTGCGCACTATCTTCTCAGGGGTTGGTATATTTGCGTCCGCAGGTACTGGTGCTTTGCGGGTTCTTGTCGAGCGGTGCTCCAGCAATTCTTTAAAGGTTGCGGACCATTATCTCGCGTGTATAATGACTTTGAGAGCATTGAATACCTATGGGTTGTGGCTCCGCCCGTCCCTCAAGACTGTGTGACTTATGCTGCTGTACTGGAGGTTTAGAATCTTGAAACGTATTGAACCGTATATGAAACAACCAAGACTTTCCGTCAAGGAATACACTAGGGAATCGAATTGAAGGGATGCTGACCAGCGACTAAGGCTTATGGCCAGGAGCGTTCTGATGGAAGTATGGGTAAAACCAAGAGAACTAAACTGGAGTTCTCTGGCTGGGACTTGTGCCCTTATATACTACTTTAACTATGTGTACATGTTTATACCGAATCTATCGATGAGAGTTCTAGAACATTTCCGGAGTCTAGTAGCATGCGGCAGAAACGTGCATCAAGCATTGCCATAGAATGGAATAGAAGGTAGGCATGAGGCGACCGCATGGCGGTGGCAGAATGGAAGAGAAGCATAGCCATGCGCCGCACGGTAATGAAGAGAGTGAGGAGTGCATGTGGCATAGGAATGATGAAGGTGCGTGTCGAACGCAGGGTGAAAGTGAAAAGTGGAAACGACTAAGTCCGTTCAAGCATGTGAGGCATACCGAGCCGTAACAATTAGTGTCCACAAAGCTGCTCACTAATACCTAGGATATTCCATCCTACACTTCTCTACTTGATCAAACTCCCTAAAGCATTACTGACCAGACACCTAGTCTGAAGCATCTTCAATTCTGATCTTTGCAATGCTTGTTGAGGATCAGTGAACAACCCAGCGTTGCTACTGGTACACTAAGTTACTTACCAATCCATTTCCAGTGTAACTAGGACTGTTTCATCTAGGAGAGTCACATTCCTAGCTAATAGTGTTCTATCCGTGGAGGCAAGAGCAGTTGTGTGGAGAGCCTAAGTGTTAGTGTTCTCTGCTTGTTGCCTAGAAAGAAGTCAACACTATCTTAGTTCCTGTGCTTGCGCAGCTTCCTTCCTCTTCTATTGCACTGCCCTTCCCATCTGCTTTCGGTCTCCTCAGTTCTAGTACTACATTCACAGCTTGGTCCGTGCTCCGGGTCTCCACATATTTAAGTAGCGACCCCTCCTGTACTTTTCCCTTCACTTTGACCTCCTCAATATACGGTCTTAGCTCCCTCAATTCTCGGATCTCTCTAAGTCTTCGTCTTACTTCTGAGTAGACGCTCCCTCATAACCCTCAATCCTGTGAGCATTAGACTCGCAGCACAAGTCCTAGCTGAACCACGTCTAGGCCAAACCATGTCTAGGCCAAACCCTTGAACCAACGTTGTTGGCCTATCGTCCTTAGTCTTCCCAAGTCCTTGCCCGTTGAGTCTATGTTTGCCCCTACCCGGGTCAAGCGTAACAGGTATGGGTATCTGTCATGGGTCTCAAAAAGTGGACCCAGGGTACAACCCATAGTGGGTCATACCCATGGGTACCCTTGTATACATCTGAAAGTGGAACAGCCAATTCTGTGGATGCATATATATGCATTTGTGGTATGTTTGTAGTATGTTCATAGTGTTTGTAGTGTGTTTGTAGTGTGTTTGTAGGTGTTTGTAGTGAGTTCATAGGTGTTAGTAGTGTGTTTGTAGTGTGTTTGTAGTGTGTTCTAGTGTGTTCATAGGTGTCCGTAGTGTGTTCATATGTATTAGTTTTACCCTAACCTGCCCAACACACCATTTTCTAACACTACTATGAAAATAAAACAAGTATTACACAATGATAGCATCCCAACCATCATCCAGAGCTCCCTCATCACCCCCCACATCATGAAGGGCAGCCACTGCCACCACATTTTCAGTCTTGACAAGGTTGAGAAGGCTCCAAGCCCCCAAGCATAGCAGTGCACAAGTGGACTGAGCTGAAAGACGGGAATGTGTGTGGGTGACAATGAGACCTCCACGGTTGAAAAGACGTTCAATGTCAATGGATGTAGCTAAAGTACATGTTGGTCATTGACCCCATGCAATTCCCTACCTTGGGGTGACCGGTTCTTTCAAAACCGGTCACAACTGGTCACAACTGTCTCAAAGACCGATCAGGACCGGTTGTGAAAGGTCTGGTTCAGTTTAACTGATAATTGTGTGAGTGCTGCAACCGGTCTTGGTCTGGTCTTCTCCAAAATAGGAAAACAACCAGACCGGACCGGACCTTCAAACATTAACCCAACCAGTATTGTCTGTTGCACTGGCATGTGTGGATTCTATACCGATTGATGGATCGGGTGAGTTTGAGCATCAACAATTGAAATGGCGATATTGTTGTACTTCAAAAAGTCATGCAACAACTGTGGGTATGATGAGTAAGCTTGAGGTGCAAGAGTGTCTTGTTTGGCACATTATGAAGGCTCTTGAGGAAGGTCAGCAGGAAGCATGCCAGGGTGGCCAAGCAGGAGATGAAGTCAAAAAGAAATGGAAATGGACATCCCCATCTGATCATCACTACATTGGCAAGTCATCTCAGAACCCTGTTGATCTCACAGTATGGCTCGGGGCGCGTTTGGAAGATAGGGCTACAAAAGTAGGTGTTTTCTGGTACCAGGATCATCTATTGACAGTTTATAGGATTTCATGGATTGACTCAAGGATCACCTCCTTGAGCAAGTCCACAAAGTTGAATTTTGTGGGGAGAGAATGATATTTACAGATGCCACACATGATAATCTCATCATCGCATGCAATGCAATCTATGAGCACCAGACACTCTCTGTGAATTACATTACATATGACCTCCGACAAGAACAAGAAACTATCAACCCCAGAACACACGCAGATATCATGCTCCTGTCATATGAGATGAACTCTGATTGACACCCTTATCAGTACACCCGCATTATCAAGATCCTGTGTGTGTTCAATACTATGGTGAAAATGCGCAGTTGCACGGGAAAATGGTCAATGGCCTGGTTTCTCCACGTGACATCTCCCACATATTGGGTTCATACACCAGGATGATCCCGATGCATTTGGCTTCTTGGATCCAGACATTGTAATCCGTGGTGTCCATTTAATTCCAGCTTTTCTTTTGGCAAGACAGATGAACTCTGCAGTCCATCTTCTATATGACAAGAAGAAGATGCCAATATTGATTGGTGATCGTTTCATGTCGACATGTAAGCGAATCACTATGGAGTCACGGTGCAGCATAGTATTTATTTGTTCAAAGATTTGCAGATCGTGACATGTTCATGCGATTCTGTGGGGGTGCAGTTGGACACCTCATATCTTGTCAGGCATGTCTCAGATGAGGGGAATATGGGAGTGGGCGAGGAGGAGGAGGAGGAGGAGGATGAGGATGATTGTTACAGTTTTACCATCAGTCACTCTTTTCCCCTATTCCAGACCCAGCTGCTTGGAGAAGTCCCACTCCCCCCCTTGCTTGCCTACGCACAGTCCACTCATTGTCCCAACTCCTGGTTGTCCTCCAGACGTGATAGCTGCCTTGTGCTCCATCTAGATGGTGTTCTCGCAATCACTGAGCTTCTAAGTCGTCCCAAGACTTAGTTGGATTCTCTTCATGTCTTCGCACTACACTTGAGTGTGCGCTGCGACCTTGATTCTATGCATCAGCATAACAAAGATGATGAGGAGAGCTTGGAGGAGGAGGATCAGGTGTTGGCAGATGAGGGGAAGGCTTTAGATGATGATTTGTATGCACAGGAAGGATATGGCACCTGTTACGATTCGATTGTACCATGTGACTTACCCACCCCTTTTTCCTTGCTCCTCGTCTCCTCGTCCCCCTCATCCCCCTTGTCCCCTCATGTGCCCCCGTCCCCACTCTCGCTAGGACTCCCTCGTACTCCGCCCTTATCCCTTGTCCTTGCCTCCACGTCCTCGCCCGGACTTCTCTGTGTCCTTGATCCTGTCAATGGGATTCCTCATAGACTTACCACAACACGTGGTACCCTCGTTCCCATATGCTTCCCTTCTTTGAACCCTTATCTCTGACTCCCTTGATCCTCGGACCTTCTTTGTACTTCTTCGGACTAACACGTGTCTTCCTTTGATCCACGTGTACCTTTAGAACACTTCCTTGATTCCCGTGTCTTCCCTTCGGACACTTCCGTCCCCCTTAGAACCTCTTGTCTCCATTCGTCCTTGTATTACCATTCTTAGCCACTGGTCCGTGCGCATTCATGAACATTACTTAAGCCTTCGTCTTTGAACCCTGTACTTTACCTCGGTCTACCTGGACTTCCGTGTCATCTACCTTGACCACCACCATTGGACTGTTCCAACCTTGTACT
Source organism: Xerocomellus amylosporus (assembly GCA_038090735.1). Classification (NCBI taxonomy): domain Eukaryota; kingdom Fungi; phylum Basidiomycota; class Agaricomycetes; order Boletales; family Boletaceae; genus Xerocomellus; species Xerocomellus amylosporus. The sequence goes on along the minus strand of JBBPNE010000453.1, from coordinate 12,584 downwards.
ATGCAATACTAGTTCTTCATTGAATCTAGTCCCTCGCATCTCTAGTCATCGTCCTACTATTGAGTGGACGCTCCTCTGAGAAACCCAGGAAGGTCCTCCCTTGACCAGATGGCGTTTACCGGGTCTACGTTCAGTCCTACCCAGGTCGACCATAACAGCACCCTCTAAAGATCAATCTATGCACTCAAATATCTTGTTTCCGATTCACTCTTGAAAGTAGTGACACATCCACTAGTCTTTTTCATTTGACAACATTTAACTACAAATACAATGATTGATTGAGAGTGAGCAGAACCGAGAGGTCAATCATGGCCCAGATTTGTGGGCAGTTGTCAATTTGTAACAGGCTTGAGAGAAACAAGAACAGTATTGATAACATGTACAGTGTGAAGTGGAATGTTTGGGTTAATTTGATGAATGGTACTGTATGAGGAGGTGGCCACACATAGGACATGTCATCGTCGTCATCGCTCATTGCATTGATGATTTTGTGCTTGAGGGAGACGGGATCCTTGAGAGTACCTCCGAGAATAACTGGGATGGCTTCGGCCTGCTTGATTTGGATGCCCATAGCATTACAAGGGTCCCTGGAATGATGTGACTGGTCAGTGGAAACCAATTGCTGAAGGTTGAATTACCCAGACATCTCAACCATAATATTCGCACCAGCAAGGCCTGCCTTGCTAGCAGGAGATGTGGGTTTCTGGTCATTTTCGTCGTCAGAATACTCCAAGTCTGCATATATTCGCTTGGATGGATCTTTGAGATGCAAGACGAGTTTCTAGAGTGCATTAGACTGCTGAATTTGTTGTACTGAATAGTATTGTACTCATGTTGTCGAAGTGACGCTGAACTTGCATATATTTTACACTGGGAATCACAATGGTTCGTGCTGAGATGGCACTCAGGGAGGACAGTGGTGAGCCAGTGAACAGCAAAGGCTCGACGGTGACCCTATGACAATGTGTGATATGAATATGCAAGACCGTGTGATATACAGATTAGTAACAAATCAACCAATATGAGGAGAAGTGGAGTGCTGAGAAAACTGAGTACGGGATTGAACCCTATAATAGCTTTTGTGAAGGAGAGTGGGAGGGAGGGGTTTTTTTTTTGTGCGAGTGTATTGTAGTAGGAAGAGAGAAAAGTGATGATGCAGAGTGTATGAAGTTAGGGGGCAGGAAAGAGTAACACTTGGAGGAGAGTGGGTGTGCGTATATAGTGTTCCCACGTCCGAGCAGTGAGGCAAATGGTCATGCCGGCAGGCAGTGGCATGTCGGCAGCTGATCTCATCCGATTAGATTAGTGTAAATGAAGTTAAACCCAATTAAGGTTCTACACTGCCATGTTAAGTAATGTGGTGCCAAAAGCCATTGTTTTGTTCGGCAAGATATGACTGTCAAAACACTCCGCTGGATTCCCAACTCCCAACTTCTCACTCAAACTCTACATCTCCCCATCTACCACCATGTCGTCCAACTCTGCCCAGCAACGCCTCTATGTGCACACCACCAGGATTCTCAGGGCGGTCGATGGCACAAGCAGTATCAGCCATTCTCAGGAGCGAGAGTGGATCCATTTGCTTGCCGAAGAAGTGCTACATATGAATGAACTGAATACATGTTCTCAATATTACATTGCCCAACAGGAAAAAGCCAAGGGGTGTTTTCTACAACACTCTGATGACATACTGATCCCACGTATTGTCATGGAGCTTGCAGCAAAGTTCCACACGTCCATGTCGGAACTAACGATCAATGAAGTTCTCGGCAAGGACAGTACTGTCCACAAGTTTCTCAAGGTGTCCCAGAGAAAGGATCAAATGATCAACAACTCATCTATCCCTGCCGAAATTGACCTAGGTGAGTTGTCCACACATTGGTGGACAAGATTCAAGATCACTGCCTCGCCCATCCAATCCACCATCCCCGCTGCTCCCGCTCCACCAACCACATGCTTCAGGATCACCACCATGCCCACCTCATCCACCATTGCTGCTGCTCCTGCCCCACCAACCACTTCACCCATCCCTGAGGAACCCCGCCAGAAAAGGCTTGCAACGGTGGAGATCCCATCCCTCGGCCAAAGGCAGCGGTCAAGCCACAAATGTCTGACCCCTACTGATGAACAAGATGATGAGGTGAATGTGATGGCACCGGAGACGGGACCGGCAGAGCCAGTGCAGACAAAAATGAAACGGTGAAAGCTTGGAGGTGGGGAGAACTCAATGAAATTGTTTTTCAATCCGGTGAGTTCAAGCTTTGGCAACGAACTTTATCATACTAATATACAGCAGAAATGTGTATTTTGTCAAGAAAAGAATGCTCCCTGTACGGCGATCACAACCAACAAGGGAAAGTTCAAGCCATGTGGTCCATGCATCTCCTGCAAGACCAAGTGCGGTGTGATTCAAGATCTCCCAGACATTGTCGACCACGATGGGAATATTGTCCACCCTGCGAACAGCTGGGGACATTTGCTGTCCTGGGGGAAAAAGGAAGAGGAACCAACGATCCTGAAGTCAAATGCAAAAGAGAAATGCAAGGTGAAGACAGAGGGGAAACAGAAGGCTGGGGAGGACAACGGCGCTGTCCATCCTCCCAAGGTGACGACAGAGAAGGGGAAACAGAGGGCCAGGGAGGAAGACAACAACAGTGACGCTGATGCCGATGGCAAGTGGGTTGCTGAAGGGGAAGTGGGACTGGTGAGTTACATGTGATTCAGGTTTGCAAAGCTTACTGACTCAATTGGATGACTGGGCCCGCCGGCAACCTGAAGACCCAAGTCGCCAAGCTTGAAGACAATCTTGCACAGGTCAGAATGCAGAGCAAACAGGTGGAGAAGGACCTCATGAAGTGATTCAATTTGATGGCCAAGATCGACGAGAAATTCAAGTCAGCGATGATGCTCCTGCAACAGAGACGTCCTCCAGACCTTGGCTCTCAAATCGACAAGCTGCAAACCAGCATCCTCAAAGCCATTGAAGGCCATGATCACCTGTCTGCCGAGGTCACTGAACTTCATTAACAATCAGCACCTATGGGGGATCGGATGGCAACACTGTTGAGTAAGTTTGAGATAAATTTCGAAAGTAGCTAGTTATACCTGAAATACACCACAAGAGATACTCCTGCAATCATTACAACTCCCATAGTCATAGTTGATCGTCATGATCAAATCATTTGTTGGTACCTGCTGGGGGTACTTACAGCAAACAGACAGGTATGCATCATGTTGTTGCATCCATTCCCATGAATATTCAAACAATGTGAATGCACAGAGAGAAATCATTCAGTCTACAGAGATCGCTGAATCCCTGCTTGATTCACCGAAGACCCTCAGGAAGACTCCAAACATAAAGGGTTGGAGAGCCAACTCCCAATATTTCACATTGCCGGACCATTCTGGATGTTTGAATGTATCACCGGCATGGCATCAGCAGGGTCATGAGGTGGGCAGGGCTTCGGTGAAGATTCCTCCAGAACGTTACTGATGCTAGTACAAAGACACCGGAGTACCTACTGTGCTCAACTCCTGTACTCAAGAAGGCCGACAGTCCAGCGAGGGAATGGTTGGAGTCTAACCGGGGCACCGCAATGATTTTGATTGTGTTACTCACTCTTGTCCATCCTGAGCTGTATGCTGCCGGAAGGTGGGTGATGCATACTCTGAGGGAAGACGACAAAGTTCTGGATCTGCACGAGATCCTAGAACATTGGTACTCTGTCTTCACGGCGATCACCTTGATTACCAACAGGGAGTCGCCGTTGCACAGAGATCCAAAAGCCAACATTGGTTGGTATGACCTCATGCTCACCGTCGGCGACTACAATGAGGCCATTCTGGAACTTAGCACCTTTAGCGTACAACTGCTTTACAACTCTGGGTCAATATGATTCATCAGCGGGAAGCTCATTCGGCATGGGGTCAGCTCAGCAAATGATAGAAGGATCTGCTACGTATATTATATGAGGGAGAGCACAAGTTCTACTCACTCTTGCCGGCAAGATGGGTCAAGTATAAGAATGTAGAATTATAACCATGCATCACTGAATTTCCTCCGACTACTGATTCCTAAATCAGGCTTCCATGCAGCTTGCTATGCATGCAACCAGATTGACAGCGATCACCCGATAAGTTATGTAAGGCATATCCATAATCAGTCTACCCAACCTTCATTGTATGTACTATCAATAGCTTGTGGACAATTGCTTGGCTTGGCAGGTACCAAAGCGTGTTCCACAGTGTGAATTGGTGACCGAAAGAAGCCGCTTTATAACAAACCCAAACTCTGCTGCAAGGCAAATTCTTACGTCAGACCCTTTCATTCATATACACTGCTAGCCACTGTGCTCAGATCATCATGTCTGCCCAAGCTATGAACCTGTCCATCCCCACAATTCTGGCTCCCGCTGATGTCATCTGTACTACTCGCAATCTTCAGACCCTTCAAAAGCGGATTTATTACCACTGGGCAAGCATAAGGGAGATCAAGGCTTATTCATACAGTGTTACACATGCAAGGGAGGTCAAACAGGGACTTCTGCATGAAGCGGCGAGTCCACTCACTATTTGCAGAGATCCCCTGAGGGCAATTATTAAATCCATCCTTAGCTATCCACCATGTATTACATACAGCAATGACCTGAACTCAAAGTCACTGCCGTGGTGCTAAGCATGCTTGCCTGTCTGCCTCAAAAGATGGCCGAGGTGATTAATCAAGTCTCCTTTGAAGACATTTCACATTCTGATCCGCTCATCAAGGAGATTGATTGGTCGCAAACCTTTGACCTGGGGCAAGACCTGGAAATGTCCTTGGAAGAATACATTCTTCTAGATCACAGAGGCAATTTCGGCACCAAAGAAACTCATTGGTGGCTTGATTTCGCCCTACCTGGGGGAAAAAGGCTGCTCCTTCTTCGCAGGCGCTGCAGGGCCAGAACAAACAGTAAGTCAACTATCTATCATATGCTTCCTAATTACTGTATTAATCACCGACAAGCCATAATTCCTGCCGCATCATCGCCGACAAGACTAAGGGAGCTTGAATGCTGTTTAGAGTTGGCGAAGCGAACGAATACCGAACTAGAAGATCTTGTTGAGCACACAGGTTCACTTGTCACTGACCGAAGGAAGAAGCTGGACAACCTCCTGGCGGAAATAGAGAAACAAGAGTTGGAAGAGCAACATCTCAAATTCCTCAAGAAGACCATGAAGATGTTGGAGCAACTATGGGGTGTTCGGCATGAGGAGGTTGCTACTATGAAGGAGGCATTCGAGAGTTGGGAAGATAGATTTCAGGTAATAGAAGGTCGCTTGGATAAGATGGATGTTGTAAGCGAACCATCTACATCCAAGAGTATGTTCAGCGAACCGTGCTTACTTAAATAATGGCTATTGGTAAAGTTCTTGTTTAGTTCATGTGTCACAACCAACACTAGGAGGTTCAGCAAACTGTACTTCCATAAATACTGTGCTGTCTCCATTCCTCAGAGTACTAAACAAGCCTTGTGGCAATCTTGCCGGGATACCAAGTCATGGCGTGAGTATTCAAGGACTGCTGACCGTTCTCCCTTCCACCATCTCTTTCCTGCTCCCTCTCAAATCTGCATCATAACTTCGAGATGATCAGTAAAATTGCAAAGGATATCTTGCAGAAGAGATCATGTGTGTATGCAGTGAGGGTCAAAGAAGCACTGCAATGCTGACTTGTCCTGCAAGCTTATGCTGAATGGAGGACAGATTTCGAGACTGAAATAGTATTTACATTCCCTTTATCTGTGCTGTGGGACAAAAGACTAACAGTTTCGTAGGCCGAGTCTTCAGAGGTATCAAAAGCTCCAGAGAACATGGGGGCGAGATCCCAGCTATATTAGTTCGGGTATCGCACCTCCTGGGGTGTGGTGAGGATACCAAAATGATTCGGGAACACGGCCTTGCTGATGTGGAGAACATTCCCAAGATCATCTGTCAAAGGAAAAAAAGCAGTGGTGGATCATACACCAACAAGGCGGCTCAACAACATAATGCCCAAGAGGAAGATGCAGGTGAGCCAATATAGTTTGTTTCAATACCGTCATTGATCTGGGACCTTTTCAGACTATCTAGAATTCTGGCCAGTATGTTCACTCAAAATGATGCTCTCAGTGAACATCAACTCTCTACAGAAATGCAAGGCATGCGATCCAGACGACTCGGCAAAGTGTCTTGTGGCAAAGAATGCAAAGGGTTTGATTTCAGGGTGTCAAATCTGTCAAAAGAAGAGAAAACAGTGTATGGCGTTGCAGGGGAAATCTGCTATCTGGCAAGGCCTGACCATACTGCATCCCAGCAGCGAATGGGACCATCTGGTGGTGAAGCTCTATGTTCAATTGAGGTCACCGGAGATGGTTCCAGACAACACCAAAGACAAAGCACAAGGATCAACTGCGGTACCAATAATAGGTAGAGACGATGTAAAGTGGAAAGGGAAAGAGAAGATGCTGGCGACAGATGTACTTTGGTTTCAAATGGAAGGGGGTTATTCGGCATATGATCCAAAGACAATGAATAAGAAAATCAGGTCCATCAAAGTATTGCCCCGGCAACCTGGGGAAGACAACAGTATTTTTGGTGCTTTCGAAGGTTTCGTCAATGGCTAATGTTCTGCAGTGACTGTTTCCATTGAGAAGCCAACTCTGGAACATGACCTTGACTTGGAAGGAATCCGTGCCAAGATCAACACTTTGGCAAATGACGAAGACCTGGAGAAAGAGATCCAGGAATCGCTGGTCATGATCAACCAGGCACACAGCAGCCACTTGGACAAGGGAGACAGAGCTGTCTCTTTGAACAGGAACTTTCAGCACTCCGAGGAAGTAAAAGTCGATTTGTCTCTTGTTCGCCAAAAGAGGAATGAATTCTCGGGGGGGCTTCAGGAACTTGATGCTTCGGCACAGGAGGAACTGCAGGAACAGTCGAAGCTGGCGCAATATTTGGGCCTTATTCTATAGATTGTAAATCTGATTGTACGTAATGAGTTACAAGATGTGCATAGCGAACATTTAGAATCTGATACATTGTCCCTACTCTTTTGGATCCTCCTTGGACATCCAACTGCACGAATTGAGAGAACTGAAACTGGAGTTCACAATAGGCGACAAACCTTTGGCGATGCTTCAAGGGTGACTCAGAGATGGTGAGATGCAGAGTTCTTCCCGGCAAACACCACATGGCCGGAAGATTTGTTGTATGCTTATTTTGCCCCATTACATGCATTACAAAGAGTACAGGATTCATAAAGATGTGACTGCAATAAAGTAAAGAATAAACTGAGTCATGTTGGGATGAGAGACTGGTATTCCAACATTAGCTGGAACGTTTTCTCAAGTACCTTGAGCTGTTGTTCCACCCTTCACTCATTGACAGCCTCTTTCTCGATCTCAACCACCAGACAATTGAGCATTTCCCTTCACCGTCTGATCTCCTCTTCAGTGCGGTGAAGTCGGTCTTCCAGTTCTGCGTGCTGCCTGTTCGCCGATTCTAGTTGGCCTGACAGTTTTTGCAACATGTCGTTTGGCAAGAGCTGAGGCGTGGAGGCTTGGAGGCTTGGGCTTGGGCTTGTGGTGGTGGAATTTTAATCTTTATCTTGAGTGGAGAGTGGAAAGGAACGCAACACTCCTGCCGACGATGTCCTGTGAAAGTGTTACTAAAGAGTCTCATAGATCACTATCCTGGTGCTCACGTGGTGGTTTATAACTCATCGTCATGCAAGCAATCCGTTTTCTAGGAGGCTTGGGCTTCTCAAGGGGACACCACCACATGTCGGTGATGGGTTGATGTGGAATGCAACTTTCTCTGATGCGCCTGCTTTCCCAAGGACTGCTGTAAACAAGGTCATTGCATTGTTTGATGGACTTCAAGTCCACCCTATCAATCTCCTCGTCCGCTTCGCCATGGAGTCATAGGTATGCACTGGCGAGGGTTCCAGGAACCTTCAAGCGCCCAGGATGTGCATTGACAATGGCGATACCGGACACCTGACATGCTGTCAGTGCACATCCGGCAAGAAATGCTTTGCAAACTTACCGCTTGTTTGAGAATCCCTTTCTTCAATGCCTGCAATTTCGATTCCTCGCAATTGCATTTCTTCGCCTGCATAATATTCCACCAGTGGCGATAGACGAGCTGTTGCATGTCGTACAGGTCCCGGTGTGCGGGTTTGTGGTTCGACAGCTCGAGTTCTCGCTGACGTTGTTGTTCATACCGAGAGATGGTGGGTTCGCGCCGCTTGCTGTGCTTTGGAAACATGACATATGAGTACGGCGAGTGTGTGGCAAGGTGTTGGTAATGATGATTGGTTTTGGATCACCGATTGTGGTTTGAAGTCGTAAAGCTTTAAGTTGAAATGCTGGTCTAAAATGGGTCATTGTGTAAAACCCCCGATTGTATAATCGCCATGTGGCGATGCAAAATGTTAAACAGTGTCATCGCTGTCCACCCCAGTCCGCAACACTGCCATCTCACCCAGGCACACACACCGTGGCCCGTTCTCGGCATATTGACCGCCGCACTGGGATCTCACCCATCCGGCCCAGCCTAGTGTCGCACCCTGTGCCCCATCAATACGACACACATGCAGATCTATGTTAGAACATGTTTATGCAAATACATAGATGTGCTGCACTCAAGTATGAATAAGATGAGAACAACAACATATTTCGCCGAAAGATGATATGTCTGTCCATGGCCCAGGTTGTTTATCAATCCACCTTCACACAATTCGCTGAATGACATGCCAGGCTAATTGAATTGTACCATCTCCTTGTCCCTACTCTGAGCGGTCCACCATTTCCACATCCAAATCTAGAAACTCCCTAAGTTCTGCATGGGCCGTTGTCTTCGCCCAACCCTTCGATGACATCATGAGTTGCCATTGAAGTTCCCTGATCACATCCTCATGAGCCGAATGTCTTGTGACAAGACGTCGGTTGACGGCGAGGATCTTGTCCTTTACCATGGTGTGGTCCTTCTTGTGGCTCAACTCTACGACCAAGTGTTTCGCTCGCTGAACCAATCGTAATGCTTCTTGTAGGTCATATTGTGTCGGTGAAAGTGGCATGGCCACCGGCGGCTCAACATTCCTGCGGAGATGGTGGTTGATCTATATAGGGTCAGGGTTGACATCCTGTCAATGCAATGCAGGACCTACCAGAGTGAGGACGGCGTGTTCTGAGCCTTGGTATGTCCAGCTCGCCGCCTGAGGATCATTCACTAGAGTGTCAGGGTGTAGCCACCATGGGTCCGGGTCGGTCGCGCTCATGGACTTCACCACTTCTTCGGGAAAAGTCGACCGTGGGAGCACTGGTAGGATCCCCTCACGGCGGATGCGAGCACCCTCGCCGGAAATGAACCTGAGGGGTTCGGGAATGTGTAGGTCCATGCACTGTAGAGTAGCAGTGCCGACTGTTACGCTTGACCCGGGTAGGGGCAGACGTAGACTCAACGGTCCAAGGACTAAGGGGGTCAAAGACAAAGGACCGACGATGTTGGGTCAAGAGTTTGGCCTAGGCGTGGTTCGACTAGGACTTGTACTACGAGTTGAATGCTCATAGGGACGAAGTTTACAAGGAAGCGCCTACTCAGAAGTAAGGCGAAGACTTAGAGAAATCCGGGGGACTTAGGAGGAGCTAAGACCGTAGATTGAGGAGGTCAAAGTTAGGAGATAGTACAGGAGAAGTTGCTACTTAAATAGGTGGAGACGCGGTGCACGGACCAGGCTGTGTGTACAGTACTGGAGCTAAGGAATCCAGAAGAGGAAAGAGTGGGCTGTGCGATAGAATGGAAGGGAGCTGTGCGAACACAGGAACTAAGATAGCGTCCAAGGAGGAGTGAGTCAAGAAGAAGCGTAGCCATGCACAGCGTATAGAAGAGAAGCTGGGTTTAGGCACAAGGCGTTCCAAGGGAATGGTTAGAAGAACGTATTGGAAAGGGAAAGACTAAGGATGTTCAGGAGGAAAAGTGTACATGCCGTAGCCGATCGTAACACCGACCAGCATTGAAACGGCTTTCTATTATGGTCGAGTCAGAAAAACAATCATTGTAAGGCGAGGTTACTCACCATCATTTCCTCCACCCTAATCCAAAATATGTCCCAGTCCGGGGAGCCAAGAGGTGGAAAGTTGTTGAAGATTTGCTGGAGCTTGTATGCCATGATGGCAAGCTGAATTTCCACCATGAACTGCCTCCAGCTGAAGTCATATTGAGAGTTGGTGGGACCGGGCACGATGAGACTTTGCATGATCCGGGAGGGAAATGGCGAGGACTTGGGAATAGGAAGACAGCAGTAGTGAAAGTCAGTAGGTCAAGTACAAATTCTGGTGGTCGCGCGCGCAATTTTAAATCTCTGGGCGAGCTGTTTGGCATCTTCCTTCAAAATTTCCCACACAGCAGACTCCTTCGCCGCAATGCAAGCACGCCCCCTGTCATTGTCCGCCGCATTGTACAGCACCTTCCAATTTAAGCTTTGATTGTGGAAATAATTGACTGTCCACCCCATTTCCACTGCAAGAACTACAACTTCTTCTTGGAATTGATCTTTGATCACCTTGGCACGCAACCATTGAACCCTGAAAACTTCGGCGTGACTATCAGATAAGTTAATTGTCGAGGACGGATCTTCCATTCAGACATCCAATCTTTTGCTTCAGCATCGTCAGGAATGTCGATGGTCCAAAACCAAGGAAGACTTTTGTTTCTCTGACCTGGTAGCGAAGGATCTATAAGGGCGGTCTGAGACGTTAGATGCTCCGGTTCCAACTCTTTGTAAGTCTGGAGAAGGTTAGGTGCTGCACCGAGGGAGATCATCACCAATCTGCACTTTCTAAAAATGGCGGCATGTAGTCTGACAGCATCTTCTATAGAATGTACATTGTCCCAAGCCCTTGTTTTCTTTTGTTGACTGTGATCGGCATGTCTGACCTGAGTGCGATATAAATAGGAACGCTGTCCTAAGTCGATGTGAAGCTGATGCAGAGCATCGTTGGCCTGTCCTTGACGGAGAACGAGTTCCTTCTCACCAAGAATCCGACACCGAAATCTTGGCATTTCCCGTGTCCACAAGTGGATGGCAAGAATAGCTTTCGATGCTCGGCGTCAGCATCCTCAGGCCAACCGTCACCACTGTTGTCTTTGGCGATGAATGTCGATGATTCATCTTCAAAGTGTTGCATTTGTGTGTCTAATCGCTGTCGCCGGGTCGCAAGCTCCAGCTGTTCTTGGACCGTCGGCAAACTCGAAATCTTCTTGGTGAATGCTTGGACTTTGAGCCTGTTGTCGAATAATGATAGGGTGAATTCGTGGTGAAGATGAGTCATGAAAGGGAATTAAATTACTGCATCTCTTCCAACTTCAAACCAAGGCTCAGCCAGGTGGCAGCACCCCTCTCACCGCTCGGTCTCACAGCATCTTGTGTCGGCTGTAATTGCATGTTGGCTTTGCTAGGACCTGTGTCATGCGAGGAACGTTGGAATGACACTATGGTATTCACATCCTTAAAGGGATCACCTTGCTTGTGATGGACATCGAACAAGTCGATGGAGGAGACATCTTCGGCTCGTCTCGCCTGAGCGTCCTCCTCTGCTGCAGACCAGTCCTTAATGATGTCAGCGTTGGCAGCTGCGGTCAAGGAATTGTAGGCTTGCTTTGCCAATGTTAGTCCTTTCAGCAACTTCTTGTACTTCCTACACAACGAGGTAACTTGTTGTCGGTCAGTCAAGTTGCATGCTTGTGCCGAGAACACACACCCATCCTCAACATTTTCTTCCAGTTGTTGTCCAACATATGGTCATCCAAGACCTCTCGCCGATGAGCCGATGTCATTGACCTGGTGCTGCCGCTGATTTCGTTCAACGAGGACCAGAGCGTCTCCAGAATCTTGCTGTCCACCTGGCCGACGCCAGGAATGTAATTCAGCAAGTATCTGGGGGTACAGGCATCCTGATGTGCATGGATGTGGAACAGCCCGATACCCCAGACGATTTTTAAATTCTGCGGTAACATCAGGGACGCACTTTGAGAGACACAGCGGTGGAAATTGATGCTGTACTGGCAGGCTATGTCATAGAGCACTACTGCCTTGGGAATACCGTTCATTCAATTGAGGGCCTTGCAGAGAGCAAAGTCCATGTTCATCTGTCTTTCACCTGTTACGGCTCGGTACGCCTCACATGCTTGAACGGACTTAGTCGTTTCTACTCTTCATTTTTACCTTGCGTTCAACACACACCTTCATCGTTCCTATGCCGCATGCACTCCTCACTCTCTTCATTACCGTGCAAGTGCATGGCTATGCTTCTCTTCCATTCTGCCACCGACGTGCGGTCGCCTCATGCTTACCTTCTCTTCCATTCTATGGCGATGCTTGATGCACGTTTCTACCTCATGCCACTAGACCCCGGAATGTTCTAGAACTCTCATTGATAGATTCGGTATAAACATGTACACATAGTTAAAGTAGTATATAAGGGCGCAAGTCCCAGCCAGAGAACTCCAGTTTAGTTCTCTTGGTTTTACCCATACTTCCATCAGAATGCTCCTGGCTATAA